>JXCR01068016.1:170446-189032 GCA_002079205.1 Phalaenopsis hybrid cultivar
TATATATATATATATATATATATATATATATATAATTACAAAAATAATAATAAAATAACAATATATATAAACATTTATAAATAATAATAATAATAACAACAACAAAAATAATCCACCCTTTTGGATTTACGAGAATTCATTGGAGAATGTAACCTACAATTGCTAACAAGAATTCTTCAGTCAAAGAAATCCCTAATAACTTTTTTAGACTAAGTAAATTCAAAACTAACAGTAATACTTGGACGACGGTACTATGGGATCTAGATTGGCGTCACCTAATTAAAATAACCACCTAAACAACAATAATCATCAACTCAAATGCACTTTCTAAAATCACATCAAACAAACAACTAAAACTTACGATAGGCTTCTTGAGGCATGATTTTCTCTTTCTTTCCATAGAACTTATGACTACTTAACACTTTATCATATTCCCATTTTCTCATACAAATTTCTTTGTGCGCCTTCGTGAAGTAAGCCTGGTCGTGGTCGAGGCATCAGATGATCACAAAAGCTACTCTAGGGCAGATGAAATGGACAATGTTAAACTTTACGACAGTGAGATATATGCAAAACCACTCAATAAAAAAAGAAATAATATAGTAAATGAACATTCATACTAATTCACCCTTTTGGATTTACAAGGATTTCTTGGATGAGGCAACCCATGGTTACTAACAAGAGTCTTCTAGTCTAATAAAGTTTAACAACTTCTTTAGACTAAATAAATTTAATTTAATAGCAGTGCCGGAACGAGGGATCCATGGGATCTTAACTAGCGTCGCTTAACATAAAATAAAATCCCCCTTTAATCACTTCAATAATAAAAATTAATTCAAAAATTCATTTCACAGGATCACAACAAACAAACAACAAAGAACTTAGGATAAGCGACGTGAGGCATGGTTTCTCTCTCCTCCTCTCTTTTCACAGTATGAGGCGACGACGCAATCAAGCGATGACAAAACTTTAAGAGATAATTAAGAATAAAATATGAAGTGAATGATGATAATCAACTAAACTTTCAATAAACTTAAACAGCATAAACCCCTTGGGACTTCGACGTTGTTCGTCTAGCACGACGTAAATCCTCAAACTATCTTTTAGGCTTTTGCATGATCGTATGCAATGTGATATGAGCCTCAAAGTCTTTTAGGATCTCAAGGTTTTTCGTTCTTCGGACGTAAATCCTCCTATCTTTCTAGGTTGTCTGCGTTGATTATATGTCTCGCAATATAAGTCATATATTTAAAATAAAATGGCATGAGTAAATATAAAACAACATCATTTCCAAAATGTAAAGCCAAATAGTAAGATAGTTTGAGAAGTCAATGAGGTTATCCTCAGGATCTATGACATTACTTACCTTTCGGTCATTTGATTTCTAAAATAATAGTTTCACATTGAGTCATTCCTACTTGATTTTTCTATAAATAATCGTGAAAATTAAACTTTGAATTCTTGAAGACAAAACACTGATCTTAATTGAGAGTTTTCTTAAGCGATTTTGGTCACTTAAGATGTAATAACTATAAGGGTTTGCACCAATAGGAGAAGTAGTAACCCAAATAATCTAAACCCTATATAATTTTCATATCAGGTGGGGGAATGATCTGTTGGAACTTTCACAGACCAAATAAATATATGAAGTTTGAGTAGTTGAGTTTATTATCAAATGATATTCTCATCTTCTGAAATGAAATATTACTTGTAATATTGTGCTCAATTATTCAAATCATTGAATATAAGAGATTTGTTCAGTCTCATCATTCAAAATTAAAAATTTATTTTTTCAAAACTAATATATATATATATATATATATNGCAACATAGCTTCCTCTCTCTTATCAACACCTTCAAAGGCATGGAAACTGAGCTAGCCCCCGAGCATAATTCATTTAGAATACAATATCTTAAAAATGAGGTACGTTAAAACAATTTATGTCTAGATTTAACTTGTTTCAATTATATGATTGAATTCTATTAAAAAAGAGGTTGATTTATCATATATTGAGGTAAGTTTATGCAAGTGTTGTTGAATTTAATTCTTAAACAATGGGATATTTTAGTTTGAAAAAGAAATAATTATGGATTGAAATAAGTAGTTTATTTATTTATTTATTATGCTTCACTTCTCCCTAAATTTTGTGAATGCAGTTGCAGAAAATTGCAAGATCATATCTTCAAGAAGCAAAATGGGCCAAAACATCTTATGTACCCAAGCTTGAAGAACACCTAAAGATATCACTTATTACTGCTGGCTATGCATTTCTCACATGTGCTTCTTATNTATTAGATTAATTTTTTTTTATTTTCAAATAAAAAAAACAACATATCAATTCTAGTGACTCTGCTAGGGACTAATTTTTCTCTCTATATTTGATTAAGTGGTTTCGTCTTCATACATCGGTAGTACGTTTGTGTCTCTTATGGGCTAAACTACCGTTCGTCTGTTGATGAACCATGCTCACTTCTTTCTCGTGCAGGTATAGACAACAACTCTTTTGATTCTGGAGCCATATATTTAATCACCCTTAAACATAAGGGATCCAGAATCTCTAAATTCTAAAATGGGTTGGACCCTTAATAGGGTGGTAGGTTATGAATGATATTGAAGTGAGTTTGTAGTGAAATTGAACCTTTCCAATTTTGGACCGAATTATATATTTCACATTCGTTTAATCCTTCTTCTGAGTTTGACTTATTTTTAAAATGTCACGCCAAATTTTACTCATGAAACTTTTCTCAACAATATGAAACTTCAAACCCAAACCATGAACTTCAAATTCTAAATTAAACAAAATTTTGAAACTGAAATAAAAAAATGCAAAATAAAAAAAACAAAATGACATTAAAAAAAAAAGTAAAAATCACACACAAAATCAAATGACTTTCAAAATAAAAACAAACTCAAATCAAAAGAAAGTTCAAAAACAGATTTAAGTTAAAAATTACTTGGATAAGTTTTGAAAGAAACACCCAGTACATGAGAGAATTTTGTTGATTCCGGTATTCGTGCTAAAATTATTGCAATGAAAATAAAACATAGGACGCCACCGACACTCATAAATTCTTTAATTGAAAAAGACAATGTCATCTTAGAAATTGATTTTCTCATTCGTCAGAGGACTCTTCGTGCCTACCGACAAGGTTGTCCGTCTCTTGGGATCAATGATCAACTTTGGAGTTGGCTTCGATGAGGTCGAGGTGTCGCTCGAAAAACACCCTGTGTTGTCATGAAGACAGCTGTTGCAATGGTGGAAGAGCCGTCATCCGAGTTCAACTTGAGAAGTGAACAAGAGTTCCCTTCTCTTAAGAGGGTGAAAGTTGAAAGAACACCCACTAGGTTTGTTGTTTCTGTTGCTGCCAAGTATGTCATCCCCACTACTGTGAGGACTATTACTACCGTCTCCATCGAATTTACTATTATCGCGCCTGCTGCCCCACCATCGTCAAAAAGAAAAAGGATTTTATATAAAAAGGAGTTAGTCGATGCATTTGCTCCGATACCATCTGTGTTTGAAATTGGGTCCAGTTCAAAGTCCGTGCCATTGACTCGTTCATAGAGAAAAAATTGTAACTGAATGATTCTGGAGGCCAAGAGGGCAAAAGACGAAGATATAGTTTCTGCTATTTAAGTTGCTCATTCGGATGAAATGGGATTGTCCGAGGCCTCACCTCTTCTCAGAGAGAGTAGGTTTCACCTACTGTCTGTCGCTTCTAAAGAATGTATTTATAGGATCGCTGCCACACTAACCCAGTCGTCTCGTCATAATGGTCATGGTGAGATGAAGGCAAAGCCCACACCTCTTACCTGAGTCTTTTCTGTCTTTGAGAGACTGGCTTGAAAAGAAAACTATTACATTATTGAGACCCTAAAGTGGATGGTTTGTGTTGTATCACACCAAATGAAAGCTGAGATTCTGAATAAAGATAAGCCCATCACACAATTTCTAGATCCATTCAAAGAAAGGAGATATTGCCACCCTGCATTTTTTTCAAGCTCTATCTGAGAGATCGTATAATTACTGTTGCCACTATCCTCAATGTCGTTGCTGCTTCCCCGAAGCCCAGGGGATGTGGACCGATCAAGTCTCTATCTAGTCAAAGAATACAATCTATCGCGGTATGTAAAGAACCCCTGAGGTTGAGTGATGATAAGAGATCACTTGTCACCATATCTGGTCTGCGCGTCGGGGAGCACGCTTCTTCCCAAGCTGATGTTTCCAACGTGACATCCCATCTCAAAGCATCAGTATCAAAGGAGAAGGTGTGGAGACCTAAGGTTGCCAGATTGACATTGTTGGAAAAGTCGGGGGATCGTCTCCCTGAAGTGGATTGTAAGTCTGAGGTTCCTATTGTCAATACCACAACTACACCAGAACCTGCCATAGGAGGCAATGTTTGTCAAGAGCCTTCGATTGATCGTAAAATTACCAAAGGAAAGTCAATCAAGGTTTCCTTGGAGAAGCTTAGAGCTGAAATCAAGCAATTGTCCAAAGAGCAAGGGGAAGGCATCGACGATGAAGATTACGACTTGATAGATTAGATGGAGAAAGATTTTGCTGAGATCAACGTTGTGGAAAGTTAGCCTGTTCATATTGCATTAATTCATCTAAGTCATTTATGTTTCAACATGGCAGAAAGAATTCATGATTTAACTATCACCTTACATTTCCAAATACTGAACATCTCTTCAGGAGGAATATGAATGCATTCAGAAGGAACAAAATTGAGAAATCACTGTCACCTTCAAGACTATCCAGTATCCCCTTTTCTTGTTGGTGGCATTCTAAAGATTACTATATGCCCTAGCTTTTCTTAACATCATCCACCTTGATTTGGTGCCACTCATTATTAAACGAAGAAGTTAGTTTTTTAGTATCTTCCTTTTTGGAAGGATAACATGATCAGACAAAATATGGGTGTCATGCACATAAAAAAAAAATTCTTTGATAACATCTTTAGCACTGTGATGGATGTTAATGAAAAAATAAGGATAATGTTAATACTAGACTTGATTAGAAGGAGATATGCAAAAGGCAATAGTTGAAGACCCAAGAAACTACTGACAGCAAGCACACTAAGCCTAAAACAAAATATTCCCTGACTTTATCCTAGTGAAAAATAATTTGTTAGTGGCTCCAATCACTAAAATTCTCGAGTGGGTATGCATCGAATTTAAGCCATTGTATTGATGTGGGTGCTGGAAAAATATTTGGAATAAAAATCACGACTACCATATTTTATATTTACAAAATTTGATGTCAAACGCATTTAGTTGTTTGTCGAGCAAAGTTATTAATCCATTGATTGAAATTGGTGTGTTCTTCAGGGAACTATGTGCAATTCGTTTGAAACTTGACGACATACGTCAGTTAAAAGCAAACATTCATTTAACACTTTGTAAGCTTGAGAGAATATTTTTGCTTAGTTTATTTGACTTGATGGAGGATTCGCCCGTACATTTACCCACGGGGCATTAACTAAAGGTTCAATACAGTACCATTGGATGTATCTTTTTGAGAGGTAATTACTTTGAGATTAGGTAGTTAATGACTTATTTATAAAGAAGATTGTCAATATGTGCTAAGCAACATTTATATTTTATATTTTTGAATAAACTGAAGAGAACTGTAAAGAATAAGACTCGAACAAAAGGATTGATATGTGAAGCATATTTACTACATGAGACAACAACATTCTACTCTTACTATTTCATGGAAGAAGAATCCACGAAAGAATCATTGGGTTTGCTATCACCATCGACTCTTTATGTTTGCTAGCAGTTAGGTGAAGTATCATGTTACCTTAATGACCAAAAACTTTGAGCAATGATACTTTATGTTCTTTTCAATTTTGATGAAGTACAATTCTTTATCGAGAAAGACAATTTTCATTATAATATTTCACTCATTTATCTGAAAAATGTCATGAGTAGTTATTTCAATGATATTTCAATGTGTGAACAGTTTATTCATGGATTAGTTAAATTAATCTTAAGATGATGACAAGCAAGGAGATCGAGGATAACTTCCCCAAGTGGTTTACAACACATGCGAGTTAAAATTGACATATTCATTCCTCATGTGACACGAGGCTTTTCATTAACATAGGATTGCTTATGTATATATTAATAGAGTCATGATTACAAAAATGGAGTGACAAATCAAGGGTTGATAGATCTTGCTTGAGGACAAATGCACATTGTGAAATTTTTGGCAAATATATGATGTCAATGAGTATATGTTTCATACAAGACCTTGGTCCGAAGAAAAAAAAAGTTTTTTTGATTCCGGCATTTTTGTTAACGCAAATGATAAATTGAACAATGATATACACCAACATGAGATTCTGGATGAAGTTATTGAACTATCTTATCCAAACTTTATTGAAAGAAGTGTGTTCCTATTGAATTATACTTGGTTCGATCCTATTCTTAATTGCACAACAAGGGTATACCAAGTATATAATATTACAGAAGTGAAAGTGAATATAATGTATGTTAAATTTGATTCTTTCATTCTAACCCGATATGAAAGTCAGGTTTACTATCTTAGATATCCATATAGAGCAAGAGATGATGTTGATTGAGTGGTTGTCATTTTGAGTAAACCAAGAGTCAACATTAATATTCAGAATTTACTATCTTGGAGGGCCCCAGCCCCTGCCACCACCCCGCCCCCTGTCCNACTCCTACCCCGAGCCCTACCCCCATCCATACTGTCACCCTGGCTGCAACTGGGTTGAGTGCATCAAAGGCCCACGTTTCATCTACCAGGCAGGAGTCGACAGGCAACATCTACCACATTGAGCCTACCGACAACCCGTACGTTTTTTATAGGATATTGCCAGTAATCTTTTTTTTTCTCAATTGAACATAAAACTAACATTTTATTGTTTTAAGGTTCTACCCGTCGACCCAAACTATTCATGCCATTCAGGATATCATTCGAAGCAAGTAGGACTCAACTTACATATCGTGGAAGGAGATTCTGATAGCCATTTGAGATCTTTGGTTTCAGGAGTTTACGGTATGTATCATTCATGAATATTGTAAGTTATTTTTATTTATTTATCAAATTAACATAATCTCTATAAGTTTACAGAAATAATTCTCCTGGTACCCTGAGCATGAGGCGCACATTCAGTGCAACATCGAGTGCAAGGGTAGCAATCGCCTCCGAGATATGTTTGACGACGTTTGAAAGTCACACTAGCATCCTATATGGCTCTGAGAGGATGTATTTGCCACACTAGGGTTTGACATTCCTCAAACTACCAGAAGAAGAGGAAGAAGGCAAAGTAGAACAGGTAGTTGGACTGTGGAGGCATAGGACCCTCCAAGCACACTAGTGAGATATTTCCACATACAAAATACAAGTGGTAGTTGGTAAGATTTTATTGTTTATTTAAAGTTTTACATTGTTCGGAGATGTATTCTAACTACGTTGTTATCTAAACAGACTGTGGAAATTGGACGGTAGCCCTCCGCCACCGATCAACATGAGCGCACCCATAGGAGGCAGTTCAACCAGAATTGGATTGACGACAGATCCTGTGCGATCCAAGAAATTCACAAGCTAAAATAGTTTGATGTTAATACATGCTAGCTCTAAATGACTGTAACCAATTTTTTTTAGAGGAGAGATTCCAGCAGTTGAAAGAGAGCCCATCCAAGGCGTTGGGAGGTATTACGATCCGCGAGAGTGATCTTTTGAAGTGCGGCCTCTAGAGGGAGGCTTTTGGAGGGAAGAAGAAGGTTGAGTCGACATGCTCAGGCCGCAGAAGTTTGCCTACGATGATAAACACTCCACTAGTGCATCTGCGGTTTTTACCTGTACTGCACAGGTTGAGAAGATCTCCAAGTCTGTTGTCACAATCTTAATCGAGATAGAGGCCCGCTTCACTCAGATAAGGTCGAAGCTGGAGGCCAACTTGGAGGTCGATTTGAATTCTTTCCGACAGCAGATGAGAGAGTGTTGCAAGGCAGCGACAACATTGGAGGAGAAGGACGTGGTGGAGGACGATGAGGTTGAGGAGATAGAAGAGGACGATTAGGGGGGTATTTTTCTTTTTTTTTTATGTTTATGTTGTACATTTGAACATATATGTTTTCTGTAAACAGTGGTGTATAAATTTTAGAGTAAATGCATTTTATTTATTTCATTATTTGATTGGATAATTTACTGTTCGACTGTTATTCTATTCCATTAAATGCTTAGAATGATATATTAAATGGTATGATAATAGGTGTGGTGATGTAAATACGAAAGAGAGAATTTTTTTTTTTTTGATGCCATACGTTTCCAACAGCTTACCGTTGGTTTTGCAACAACTTTTAGCATATCAGTGGGCAAAGCCAATGGACTTATTTATCGACTCCAAACTGGCACCTAAGTGATGGTTTCAACGAGTCAAACGAAAATGGCTGGTGCAACTCTTTCTTACAGTTAATGTGTCCGTTATAAAAACCGACGCAAAAGAGACACATAACTGACGATTTTGCCTACTTAAAAAAACAGACGGGAGACACACTTTTCCGACGTATAAGTTGTCGCTATTACTGACGGATAATTAGTCGGCTCTATGAACCGATGAAAAAGGACAACTTTAATTTTCTAAAAAAAAAAAAGCTACGACATTAGTTTCTCGATTATGTGTCGGTAATTTTTTGTCGTTGAAATAACGGTCGATTTTAAAATTACCGACAAGCATTTCAAAAGTGACGGTTATTCTCATCATAACCGACGAAATTAGGCAGTAGGAAAAGGCCATTTTTTTCTTGCAATGATAGAAGAATGGCATTTATTTATAATAATAATAATTCATAGGATGCTATCTTTAGAACCAACCGCCTTTCATGAATCTAGCCTCAATGTTATTGCTCTTTCCAAATGGCCTCCATAATTTGAATGATTGTGTTTTGGGGCCAAGTCTTCAAATTTTCTTTATAATTTAAGAAAGCACATTAATTTTCTCTATCTTATCCTTCATAGATAACAATGGCATGCTTAAAAAGAATTAAAAATGTATAAATAAAAATAGAAAAAAAAGTAGAATGTGCCATATGTGCTATAAGTAAACCAAGAGGAAGAGTGATCTTAGTAAACTCTCTCTATAATCATTTCATCATTCAACTACCGGCCGGTCAAATTTAATCGAAATTAAACTATTTTTTACGAAAATATTATTAAATATTCAATTATTTTTTTCAGATATAGTTAATTATAGCCATCAAAATTTCATAACAACATGCTCCAAAAAAACCTTATTTAATTTCCCACTATCATGCAAACATAATGATTCATTCACTACATTTTTAAAAGTATATGCACCTTTCATGGACAGGTTAGANATGTTCATGTGCGTCTCGTTTATTTATCGAACGAATCGAACACGAACTCATTGACGAATCGAACACGAACTCATTGACGAACCGAACACGAACTGTTCGCGAACAACGAGCTTTTTTGACAGCCCTACATAGGATGCTATCTTTAGAAATAACCACCTTTCATGAATCTAGCCTCAATGCTATTGCCCTTTCCAAATGGCCTCCATAATTTGAATGATTGTGCTTTGGGGCCAAGTCTTCAAATTTCCTTTATAATTCAAGAAAGCACATTAATTTTATCTACCTTATCCTTCATAGATAACATTGGCATGCTTAAAAAGAATTAAAAATGAATAAATAAAAATAGAAAATAAAAAAAGTAGAATGTGCCATATGTGCTATAAGTNATCAAATTTTCTTTATAATTCAAGAAAGCACATTAATTTTATCTATCTTATCCTTCATAGATAACATTGGCATGCATAAAAAGAATTAAAAATGAATAAATAAAAATAGAAAATAAAAAAAGTAGAATGTGCCATATGTGCTATAAGTAAACCAAGAGGAAGAGTGATCTTAGTAAACTTTCTCTATGATCATCTCATCATTCAACTACCGGCCGGTCAAATTTAATCGAAATTAAACTATTTTTTAAGAAAATATTATTAAATATTCAATTATTTTTTAGATATAGTTAATTATAGTCATCAAAATTTCATAACAACATGCTCCAAAAAAACCTTATTTAGTTTCCTACTATCATGCAAACATAATGATTCATTCACTACATTTTTAAAAGTATATGCACCTTTCATGGACAGGTTAGATGTGCAAATATATAAGAACTCAAACAAGACAAATTGATAAAGTAAAGAAATATTGACCTAAATTTTGTTTTTTTGTGCCTGGGGCTTGCCATCTGCCATTCAATGAAGAGCAAGAGGCTTGATGTATCTTCAACAATATCTTGTCATCTTGCTTTCATTGCTTATCTTGAGGAGGATAAAAGAAGACTCTGAATTCTTCTGTTCTTCTCCATTTGAATATGTTTGCCAGCATAAATTTTTAATTTTGCAGTTTCCTTGGCAGAGAGCTTGGTACTTTGACTCACTTAAAGAAGGTGTTTAAGAACTTAATAATTTCTAACAGAATTTCTATTCATAAGCATTCTTCAAGTTATAAGAAAATTATAATTGCAAAAACTNGGTTCTTCTCCATTTGAATATGTTTGCCAGCGTAAATTTTTAATTCTGCACTTTCCTTGGCAGAGAGCTTGGTATTTTGACTCACTTAAAAAAGGTGTTTAAAAACTTAATAATTTCTAACAGAATTTCTATTCATAAGCATTCTTCAAGCTATAAGAAAATTATAATTGCAAAAACTTTACATTTATTTCAAAGAGAAAGATTGATTCAAACCTATCTTATTTTACATTATATTTATATATATGATAAATATGAAGGGTGCTAGTTTATTTACATAAGCATGAAAGGCATCATGGAAACTAAGGATGAGCTCAAGGTTGAGAAAATTAAAATTTTCAACATCACAATTGATTCTTTACTAATTGCGGAGCTTCTTGTCACAATCCAACGCTTCAGAGCAGGAAAAATATTACATTCATCGTCTGGAGGTAAAATTATGTAGTATTTTGCCATATGGCTGGACCCAATTATCCTGCTATTGTATATTTAACCCAAAATCATGTAAATTTTCAGATTTTTTCACCTAAGCATGCGTGATAAATATGAAAACCCTTGCCGTAATAATTTTCTCAGGCCGGATTAGTGGTTCAGGTCTTAATTTTGTTTTTTTTTTCCCTTATTTTTGGGGTTAAGTGGGCCGCGTCAGGATGTAATTGTAGTCCGGACAACAGACATAATATTTTTTCCCTCAGAGTGGGATATCATTTTGAAAAGAAAATCATTAAGGGAGCCATCTTTCTCCTATTGCAATATCTTGAGAGATCTGAGAAAAAAATTCTAATAGACTTTTGAGTGGCACCACAACGCCATCTTCTTGTTCAGTTCAATAGTGCTTTTGTGATGCCATGACACTCTACTTTAGGTGCAACATGTTTTTCCATGTCAATGTACAAGTAATTGATTCGGATTTGTGCTTTGGAAGCACAAAATTGGAAGGTTAACTCTCTGTGAATTTCTTTCTAGAAATCTAATAGTCCATTTAGGTTGGACAATCTTTTGTTCATTTATAGTCATTGTATCACTATATAGTATCAAGAACATAGACTTTACCATTTTACTTTTGACTCTAGTGAGACACATAGGATAACCCGAGTCCCAACATTAAATAGGTTAAAATCATAAACTAAATATTAAAATTACAAAAGAATATATTTTTTGAGTAGTGTTTAGCACACTAGATTNTAGATATAGTTAATTATAGTTATCAAAATTTCATAACAACATTTGTTGCTCCAAAAAACCTTATTTAATTCCCTACTATCAAGCGAACATAACGATTCATTCACAACGTCTTGGACTCTGTTATCAAAATTTTCTTCACAAATACCACCACCACTACATTTTTAAAAGTATATGCACCTTTCATGCATAGGTTAGATGTGTAAATCTATAAGAACTCAAACAAGAGGCTTGCCATCTGCCATTCAATAAAGAGCAAGAGGCTTGATGTATCTTCAACAATATCTTTTGATGTTGCTTTCATTTCTTATCTTGAGGACGACTAAAAGAAGACTCTGAATTCTTCTATTCATCTCCAATGGAATATGTTTGCCAGCGTAAATTTTTAGTTTTGTACATTCCTTGGCAGAGAGCTTAGCACTTTGACTCACTTTAAAAAGGTGTTTAAGAAATTAATAATTTCTAACAGAATTTCTATTCATAAGCATTCTTCAAGTTATAAGAAAATTATAATTGCAAAAACTTTACATTTATTTCAAAGAGAAAGATTGATTCAAACCTATCTTATTTTACATTATATATATATATATATATATGATAAATATGAAGGGTGCTAGTTTATTTACATAAACATGAAAAGCATCATTGAAACCAAGGATGAGCTCAAGGTTGAGAAAATTAAAAATTTTCAACATCACAATTGATTCTTTACTAATTGCAGAGCTTATTGTCACAGTCCAACGCCTCAGAGCAGGAAAAATATTACATTCATTGTCCGGAGGTAAAATTATGTAGTATTTTGCCACATGGCTGGACCCACTTATCCGGCTATTGTATATTTAACCCAAAATCATGTAAATTTCCAGATTTTTCCACCTAAGCATGCGTGATAAATATGAAAACCCTTGCCGTAATAATTTTCTAGGGCAGGATTAGTGTTTTAGGTCATAATTTTGTTTTTTTCCTTATTTTTGGGGTTAAGTGGGCCGCGTCCGGATGTAATTGCACGTCCGAACAACAGACATAATATTTTTTCCCTCTGAGTGGGATATCATTTTGAAAAGAAAATCACTAAGGGAGTCATCTTTCCCCTATTGTAATATCTTGAGAGATTTGAGAAAAAAATTACAATAGACTTTTGAGTGGCACCACAACGCCATCTTCTTGTTCAGTTCAATAGTGCTTTTGCGATGCCATGACACTCTACTTTAGGTGACCAACATGTTTTTCCATGTCAATGTACAATGAATGGATTCGGATTCGTGCTTTGGAAGCACAAAATTGGAAGGTTAACTCTCTGTGAATTTCTTTCTAGAAATCTAATAGACTCTTTAGGTTAGACAATCTTTTTTGGTTTATAGTTATGTATCACTATATAGTATGACGAACATAGAATTTACCATTTTACTCTTGACTCTAGTGAGACACATAGGATAACCCGAGTCCCAACATTAAATAGGTTAAATTCATAAAGTAAATATTAAAATTACAAAAGAATATATTTTTTGAGTAGTGTTTAGCACACTAAATTCACACATTATCATACTAGTATATGCCTCGGTGTTGCATATACAACATCGCAACATGGAAATAGAGAGCTTATCGCTCATCTTGATCATTTCAAATTATACCTACAATATCTTTTATTACGGCTTTCAAAGGTTGTATAGGGAGCTCATTGTCCTCAGGTTGTGTCACATTACACTTGCATGGGACTATGTAGCACCTTGAAATTGCACAACTGGCATAAAACATTGTGCCACTGTCATGTATATTCATGACATCATTCACAATATTAATTAACAATTAAATCTTTCTAGAAATCTAATAGTCCATTTAGGTTGGATAAACTTTTTTTATTTATAGTCATTGTATCACTATATAGTATGACGAACATAGACTTTACCATTTTACTTTTGACTCTAGTGAGACACATAGGATAACCCGAGTTCCAACATTAAATAGGTTAAAATCATAAAGTAAATATTAAAATTCCAAAAGAATATATTTTTTTAGTAGTGTTTAGCACACTAGATTCACACATCATCATACTTGTATATGCCTCTGAGTATAACAACAAGGAAATAGAAAGCTTATCGCTCATCTTGATCAGTTCAAATTATACCTACACTATCTTTTGTTATGGCTTTCAAAAGTTGTATAGAGAGCCCATTGTCCTCAGGCTGTCACATTACACTTGCGAAGGGACTATGTAGCACCTTGGCATTGCACGACTGGCATACAACATTATGCCACTGTCATGTATATTCATGGCATCATTCATAATATTAATTAACAATTAAATCTTATGAAACATAATACTTACATATATGTCTAGGTTGAGGTGCCATCACCTCAATAGTAGGACTTGTGTAAACCTAAGAATTGACAAGTGATTGTAATATATTAATAAGCACTCTAATTTAGCGTAACTTATTGAATAACATAAACTATTATAATACAATTAGATCTCATGTACTTAATCTTAAAAACAAATAACCTTAGATGCATCATCCAACATATTTAGACCATATGTGAGATCAACTAATCTTTTTGTAAAATATTTATTCTCTCTTACAAAAAATTTATTTTATAAGCACATTAATTCAAAATATATTTTGAAAAAGTTCAATGATCAAAATGACAAATTTTAGATTAATTGCATCCTTATGATAAAAACATATTTGGAGACCCCATTAAAATCATATGGTTTTTTTTAAAAACTAACTCGAATGCACTAGATGTTGTGATAGACACACCTATAAATATTTGTTTAGTATAGAATATGTAGTTAAAATGTTTTTATATGTGATCATTATTGTGTTTATTTGTATATGGGACATTATTGTGTTTATTTTTATATGAGCATACACCTAATGTGAGATAAATTTTGATTTTACAAAAAATTTAATAATTTGCCAAATAAAGAAGTGAGGCTCAACTCACTATTTTCATGCAAAAATGATTTCTATTATTGCATAATCTACAACTAGAATTCATAAAATCAAAAGATATAAAATTTAAAATCTTGCATTCCTTTTACAATTGTAAGTTCATAGATCACAATTTTGTGCTTCATGTACCAATCAAGTGAGAGAATTTTGTCCAGCATTGAATCATGGCTAGCTAACATGCATTACATAACCTAACATATGCATATTAATAGAGCATCAATATTAAAAATAAATAATCTTGCATCGTATCATGTCTCCATGATGCATATTCATTTCCCTCCACGTGGACACATCATTTATCACCTAGATAGTTGTCTAGAACACTTGAGGAATGATCTGTAGCACTAACCCAGATAGATTTATAAGTCCATGGTGGGTGCCTTTTGGTCCGTGTAGTCAAATTATCATTCATTTCTTCTTTTCATAGGGATCCTCTCACAAATTAAGAAGGATAAATCAAGCTTCTCATCCTTTATACCAAATGGAATCAATGGATTCTTGGGTAGTTTCTTTCTTCGAGTTAAGAGTTTATGAAATTCCCTTTCACGATATATTTCAGGGATTAATGAAAAGGAAATTCAAGTTGCATTAGGTAGACTGCCTCTATAGTTAAACAGGCTTGAAATTTAATGACTTGAGATGATGGATCCATGATATCTGAACTAGATTATCTTTGTCAATCTTGAAAATATCTAACATATTCTTCAATAACCCTCTTTTAAGCTCATTCTATTCAATTGATATAATTTNTTGCCAATCTTGAAAATATCTAACATATTCTTCAATAACCCTCTTTTAAGCTCATTCTATTCAATTGATATATTTTTTTAGCATTAGGCTCCCTTTTGTTGAGAGGCCACTATCCATTATGGTGACGGTAATCTGCCCTCTAGCACAGCATGAGGTTTCCTCTATTGAAATGATAATAACCTTCATTGGTAATTGGTAATCCCATCAAAGATTGTAGGACATTAACAAGATTCTTTTAATAAAAAAATTTATCCCCAAAAATGTAATTAATCAAAAACCTGTGTTTTTTTGTTTTGGGGGTGTGCATGTACTTCAATCTAAAATGATTATCATCATTCTATCACTTCATATAGAAGATCTTTGNTTAGGACATTACCAAGATTCTTTTAATAAAAAAACTTATCCCCAAAAATGTAAGTAATCAAAAACCTGTGTTTTTTTTGGGGGTGTGCATGTACTTCAATCTAAAATGATTATCATCATTCTATCACTTCATATAGAAGATCTTTGAAATCTTAAAAAGAAACACTCAACATTGCTCTATTTTTTAGTAAATGTCTAATCAACTTGGATCATCTTCTTCAGATTCTCATCCATTGAGCATAAAAATGTTGAATCTTGACTCACCTTCTAAAAATGCTCAACCCAAAAACAAAAAACTACTATTGAGTTCAAATAAATATTGATAAAAGCTAACCATGGTTCAGACTATATTTGGGCATTAGGTTGACATTAAAATTACATCAATTTAGTATACAGCCTATGAATCATTATAAAATCAATTGAAACATATGAAACATTATTCGCGCATTTATAAAGACATACCCATGAGTACGAAAGCCAATGTAACACTATTTGGTCNTCGAGTTCAAATAAAGATTGATAAAAGCTAACCATGGTTCAAACAAATATTTGGGCATAAGGTTGACATTAAAATTACATCAATTTAATATACAGTATATGAATCATTATAAAATCAATCGAAACATATGAAACATTATTCGCACATTTATAAAGACATACCCATGAGTACGAAAGCCAATGTAACACTATTTGGTCCAATTCAACTTCACCATCATTGCCTTCGCATCCTGCTAAACAAAAAAAAAAACTCAACAATGAATACCAATAATTGCATAAAGGAGCCAAGAAAGATGAAATAGATTGCTCGATGTTTTTCAATGGTAATAACGAAGGCATTTAGGTTCGAAAGAAACATTCGAGCAATTTATCCAAATAAATAAATAATAAGAATGCCTCTCCAATTATGACTATAACAGTAGCATAGTCGAATTTCTCCAAAACAATATAAAAAGGGAATTTCCATAATGTAATACCGCTTGGTAAAAGATTTAGTTTGTAGGAATGTATATATCATCCCCTATTTCATGTTGGGTCAAGAATTGAACAGGTTTTTGAATAGATAGCTAAAAGCATTGATAGTTCGGTATAAGCCAAAAGACACAATGTTGATCATAGAAGACAGTTGCCAACTTTTGAGCTCATGAGTTGCGACTTATGGCTCACACAATCTCTATTATAGCACTTAAAAGGTGCTAAACTCATTATATATAAAAATAAATGTGTGGCTATCTAGTTCTATGCAATGCCAGTTAAAAGTAAATCAAATACAGGACTTCAAAAATTTTTTTATGGAAAAAAAGCAAATGCAAAGTAAAATTGCAGTGTTTCTGAAATTCCGCACCTAATTCATTTTTAATGTACTTCGAATTCATCTGATTTGAATGAATTTCAAAATATTATGCTTGTGTGTAGCTTTGTCGGAAACCCCCTATTGCCATCCAACCATTGTTGGCCACCAAGCGTGTCTCGTCGCGGCAAATAGTCAATTCCCCCACCACCACCACAGCCATAAGCTAACCGCCCTGCCGCTACCCACCATTGGAAAACTTTACTTTAAAGTACAAAGACAAAATTCTCTTCAACAATTGTAGCATACTCAACCAAATAATTCAAAGATATTATCAATTCATAATATTTACTTTATACCGTATTCATTTTATTATACCTTCCTTTTTCAAAATATCAAGCAGCCACTAAAACGATGACATGTACAGGATTTGAATCAAGTAAAAGGCTAGTTAATCTTATGTCATAGCTTCTATGTGTAGTGTAATGTTCATTTTTTAATAACTTAACATAAATTTAATGTAGTTCAAAGTCGTTTGACACGTTATTATTATCCTGAATGACCATTCACTCTATCTAAAACAAGGTATAATTAATTTTATCATTAATTAGATTTAAAAAGCCTAGTTGTTTAACTCGGCATGATATTAGGTTATGTGACTAATATCCTACTAAAAATGAAAACACTGCGAAAAGAAAAAATTGCTAACAGGATGCTTCTGAAAAGTATAAATTATTTTGAAAAAAAAATTGTATGATAGAAAGTATTGGGGTTAATTATGTACCTGTATTAACAGTGGGGTACAGAGGTTAAGCATGACACTTCCTGAGCTACATTAAGTTTTTTTCACTATGACCGAAACTTGGTCAACAACAGTACATATCCTATGACCAAAACTTGGGATATTAGTCACATAACTTAAAATCAAGTGGAAGCCATTATTTTTCAGTTTTTTCCAAATAAGTGGCTGCAAGAAATGATCTGCAAACCGAATAGAAACATGTGCTAGTATTAATAGATTTAGATACTGATCAGCTGATTTCCCTTCCTCGAAATAGAAGTTGTCCAAATATCAAGTAAAATACACTGAAGAGGTGTGACAATTGCACTGCATAGTTTGATTAAATGATTCATGACTTTTCCCACACATGGCTCTTATTTCTCCGATGGAACATAGCTTGAATAAGTGAAACAACCGCTATTAAACCCAATTCAAAATGTTCTGATGTGCTGGCCTTCAATGAAATCTGACCTAAGCTTCTGCTGTTCATATTTGCATTGAAGGACATCTTTGCAACACGACCTACCCGGAAGTCAGCCAACAAACTTCCTCCAAGGACCATGTCTTTATCAAATGAAAGGAAGTTAGCAGCAACGGTCACTTTCTCATCTCTCACGGGAAAATCCTTTCCTCTTAATGTTGCCTCCAAGCTTCCACCGTATGCCACTTGACTATTGCCTACAAGACTGCCTGTATTGGCTATAAGCTTAAACCTCCTTCCAAGTGAAA
>JXCR01068016.1:204072-215241 GCA_002079205.1 Phalaenopsis hybrid cultivar
TTCTTTCTGCCTTCTAACCTCTGCTCTCCATTGTTTCTTTAGATACAAAGTCTCACGATAGTCCAATTCATCAAGATAAGCATTTTTCTGCAATCTGGATAGTTGCTGGTACTGGGCCTTGGTTAGGATATGGATCGGTGGAAGCTGATCATATTCATCCTCCTCTCTGTCAGATAGGTCATCCACCTCAACATCATTTCCACCAATAGTGGCCGAAGAAGATCGTGGTTGAAGAAGTGATGACAGGAGATGTGGTAATGAAGGCTGTCTGAGACTATCAGACTTTACTAACTGAAAGCTGTCTTGAAACTTAAGAAGGGAATTTACATCACCCAACACCTTTGTAGCTATGCTTAAAAGCAAAAGCTGTGATAGCCAAGCCTGGCCATTGGGAAGTACCTTCTCGCCGTTCGAATTTTTCATGCACAAGGGATGATTCTCCACTAAAAGAACAGGATTCTCAAGCTGAGTATTGGACACAGCTNGCATTCGAGCAATTTATCCAAAAAAACTAAATAATAAGAATGCTTCTCCAATTATGACTATAACAGTCGTGTAGTCAAATTTCTCAAAAACAATATACAAAGGGAATTTCCATCATGTAATACCGCTTGGTAAAAGATTTAGTTTGTAGGAATGTGTACATCATCCCCTATTTCATGTTGGGTCAAGAATTGAACAGGTTTTTGAATAGATAGCTAAAAGCATTGATAGTTCGGTATAAGCCAAAAGACACAATGTTGATCATAGAAGACAGTTGCCAACTTTTGAGCTCATGAGTTACGACTTATGGCTCACACAATCTCTATTATAGCACTTAAAAGGTGCTAAACTCATTATATATAAAAATAAATGTGTGGCTATCTAGTTCTATGCAATGCCAGTTAAAAGTAAATCAAATACAGGACTTCAAAAAATTTTTATGGAAAAAAAGCAAATGCAAAGTAAAATTGCAGTGTTTCTGAAATTCCGCACCTAATTCATTTTTAATGTACTTCGAATTCATCTGATTTGAATGAATTTCAAAATATTATGCTTGTGTGTAGCTTTGTCGGAAACCCCCTATTGCCATCCAACCATTGTTGGCCACCAAGCGTGCCTCGTCGCGGCAAATAGTCAATTCCCCCACCACCACCACAGCCATAAGCTAACCGCCCTGTCGCTACCCACCACTGGAAAACTTTACTTTAAAGTACAAAGACAAAATTCTCTTCAACAATTGTAGCATACTCAACCAAATAATTCAAAGATATTATCAATTCATAATATTTACTTTATACCGTATTCATTTTATTATACCTTCCTTTTTCAAAATATCAAGCAGCCACTAAAACGATGACATGTACAGGATTTGAATCAAGTAAAAGGCTAGTTAATCTTATGTCATAGCTTCTATGTGTAGTGTAATGTTCATTTTTTAATAACTTAACATAAATTTAATGTAGTTCAAAGTCGTTTGACACATGATTATTATCCTGAATTACCACTCTATCTAAAACAAGGTATAATTAATTTTATCATTAATTAGATTTAAAAAGCCTAGTTGTTTAACTCAGCATGATATTAGGTTATGTGACTAATATCCTACTAAAAATGAAAACACTGCGACAAGAAAAAAATTGCTAACAGGATGCTTCTGAAAAGTATAAATTATTTTGAAAAAAAATTGTATGATAGGAAGTATTGGGGTTAATTATGTACCTGTGATAACAGTGGGGTACAGAGGTTAAGCATGACACTTCCTGAGCTACATTAAGTTTTTTTCACTATGACCGAAACTTGGTCAACAACAGTACATATCCTATGAACAAAACTTGGGATATTAGTCACATAACTTAAAATCAAGTGGCAGCCATTATTTTTCAGTTTTTTCCAGATAAGTGGCTGCGAGAAATGATCTGCAAACCAAATAGAAACATGTGCTAGTATTAATAGATTTAGATACTGATCAGCTGATTTCCCTTCCTCGAAATAGAAGCTGTCCAAATATCAAGTAAAATACACTGAAGAGGTCACAATTGCACTGCATAGGTTGATTAAATGATTCATGACTTTTCCCACACATGGCTCTTATTTCTCCGATGGAACATAGCTTGAATAAGTGAAACAACCGCTATTAAACCCAATTCAAAATGTTCTGATGTGCTGGCCTTCAATGAAATCTGACCTAAGCTTCTGCTGTTCATATTTGCATTGAAGGACATCTTTGCAACACGACCTACCCGGAAGTCAGCCAACAAACTTCCTCCAAGGACCATGTCTTTATCAAATGAAAGGAAGTTAGCAGAAACGGTCACTTTCTCATCTCTCACGGGAAAATCCTTTCCTCTTAATGTTGCCTCCAAGCTTCCACCGTATGCCACTTGACTATTGCCTACAAGACTGCCTGTATTGGCTATAAGCTTAAACCTCCTTCCAAGTGAAATGGAATCCTCGAGCTTGGCTCCGATAAACTGCATTTTGCCGTATGAAGTAAGAGAAAGCCCGCATCCTGTAGTGTTGCACTTCAAATTCTTGAACNATATAAGCTTAAACCTCCTTCCAAGTGAAATGGAATCCTCGAGCTTGGCTCCAATAAACTGCATTTTGCCATATGAAGTAAGAGAAAGCCCGCATCCTGTAGTGTTGCACTTCAAATTCTTGAACTTGGCATCCCCACGAAATGTGCATACCAAATCCTTACCTGCCGTTAGAATATCAAAAGCTGAAAGAAAAAGGTACCTTCCATGCACAAAGTATACTCCAGAATCTGATTGAAAACTGAAATCCTCCTTGTCCTTCCTCATCTGTCCTGCAACCGAAGCAGTGAGATTTCTTTTGATTTCTTTAGAAAAATCCAAGCTGATCCCATCAAAACAAACATCATGATCCCATCCATGGGAATCCAGAACAGGCCGAAGAAGCCATTCATTAGTTCCCAGCAAACAGCGGTATCTATGAGAAGTGCAGTAGGAGTCAAAACTTAGTGGAATAGCCATGTCTGGCAGCTGGACAACCTCATGTGAATAGCTGTTTTCATATTCACTGCTTTCAGATACACCCATATTTGGAAGCATGTTTTCTTTCTGCCTTCTAACCTCTGCTCTCCATTGTTTCTTTAGATACAAAGTCTCACGATAGTCCAATNCACCTTCCATGCACAAAGTATACTCCAGAATCTGATTGGACACTGAAATCCTCCTTGTCCTTCCTCATCTGTCCTGCAACCGAAACAGTGAGATTTCTTTTGATTTCTTTAGAAAAATCCAAGCTGATCCCATCAAAACAAACATCATGATCCCATCCATGGGAATCCAGAACAGGCCGAAGAAGCCATTCATTAGTTCCCAGCAAACAGCGGTATCTATGAGAAGNCTCCTCCAGAGCTAATGCTACAGCTCTTGCTTTATCAATCTTAAGGCCAGTCTTCTTTGTACTAGATTCGCCAGCTCGTATCAAGCTTGCAAGTTCTAACCGGTATAGGACCTGAGGAACAACAGCATTTGCTGGTGACTGCCCAATTTGTTGGACAAGACGGAGGAAGTTGATCTGATATGTCTCAACTTGAGCCAAAGGATCATTGTTCCCTTGGTTTCTATTAAATTGAGCTAGAACCGAAGGTTCAGTCACAGGAGGCTGAGTAGCGGCTGATGTTATGTTTACTAGGTTCTCACTTTGAGCTTCTTGAGAAGGAATCACTGCACCAGCTACAATGTCCGTTGCGCCTGAAGCAGAAATAAATTGTACATCTTCAACATTTAATTAATTTGGGAGATATAAAAGTACTTTCTGTCACACTCAAAAGCTTAAACTTGAATGACATCATGCCAGTAATATTAGTTGTACTCTTGCATGCATACCAAGGAGACTCCTACCGGACTCCATATCCAATAAAGATCATTAGAATAAATCAAAGTCCCAGTATTTAATCCAAATAACCGTTACAGCTTATGCGATTAAGATTTACACAACATATATACATACATTACGATAAATCATATATCCCTCCACATCACAAGTCAACATATAGTTTCCATTAAAATAGACAGCTATGAGGATCAGATTTGCTGTGATGTCCTCTCCTCGGACATTGTCCACATTCTTTTAGGAAGACTCTGATTTTAGGATGAGTTTATTTACCATGATAAAGAAAGCACTACTATCTTCAAACAAAATAGTAACACGTCAAATTCTTACCATAAAAGCTATAGAAGAAACACCCACAAAAAAAAAAACTCTAATCTGAGCTCACTCCAAATTCTAGGGTAGGGCTAACCGAGGTGAGTACTCTAACTTCTAGATTTATAGTAGTATTTTGATTTCTTCTCAATCAATTACATTAATAGTTATTGATATCTATAAATTTATGCTTCAATTTAACCTGATTTATATAATCTTTTTTTAATTAGTCATATATGAATGCTAGGTCTCCTTTTATTAAAAATAATAACATGTTATTTAAGGATGCATATATTATATTTTATGTCACATGAATAATATTGATTATCTATATGTATATGCTTGGATATGCATGCTTGAATAAGATGGGGTCACCCCTTATGATAATAGTGGGAGAACACTAATATACCCATGCACTTAATTGAAAAAGAAAATTGATATTGAAGTACCATAACAAATATAATTTTAAACGGTGCTCCTGTGACGGTTGTATAGATATATAATGATATTGATATATTGAATAACTTCAAATGTATATATTGATTTATTAAAAGCTGAACTGACATACATGTTGTTTTTCTTTTCCCCTGTATTACTATAGTATAAGAGAATGAGTATTCAATGGCTGGTTCAGCTCATTGTTATTTTTAACTAAATTTTCATGTTAACTAAGTAATTAAAACATGAGCGATAGAAGGAAATACACACTTAGTATATAATATATGTATCTTTAAAAAACATGTTATAATTTTTAATAAAATGAGAGCTAGCAATCAGATATGACAAATTAAAGGAACAGTATATAAATCAGGATAAACTGAAACATGAATTTATAGATATCAATAACTAATAATACAGTTGATTGAAAAGAAAACAAAACATTATTATAAATCTAGGNACGTGAATAATATTGATTATCTATATGTATATGCTTGGATATGCATGCTTGAATAAGATGGAGTCACCCCTTATGATAATAACGGGAGAGCACTAATATAACCATGCATTTAATTGAAAAAGAAAATTGATATTGAAGTACCATAACAGATATAATTTTAAACGGTGCTTCTGCGACGGTTATATAGATATATAATGATATTGATATATTGAATAACTTCAAATGTATATATTGATTTATTAAAAACTTAACTCACATACATGTTGTTTTTCTTTTCCCCTGTATTATTGTAGTATAGGAGAATGAGTATTCAATGACTTGTTCAGCTCACTGTTATTTTTAACTAAATTTTCATGTTAACTAAGTAATTAAAAGATGGGCGATAGAAGGAAATACACACTTAGTATATAATATATGTATCTTTAAAAAACATGTTATAATTTTTAATAAAATAAGAGCTAGCAATCAGATATGATCAATTAAAGGAACAATATATAAATCAGGATAAACTGAAAAATGAATTTATAGATATCAATGACTAATAATACAGTTGATTGAAAAGAAAACAAAACATTATTATAAATCTAGGCATAAGAGTACTAACCTCGATGTTGATTAATTTGCATTGGCGCCGACTCTTCTAAAATGAGAAACCTAGCATCGTATAAATTTTAATGAATTTATTATTTTAATAAACTATTAACTTTTCATTATTTAAGTATTAAATTCCATTATTTTCTTTTTATGCAATCCTAATTTTATATATATATATATATATATATATATATATGAATAAAATTCTTAATAAATAATATAATTACAAAAACTCTCTTATATGATATTAGCTCGGTCAAGCCCTACGAAAGAGACCCCATTATTCTTTGCGTGTGAATGGCGACGTGACCTCCTCCTCCGCACGACAGCATGCACAGGAGGGTCTCCTCCCACCTCTCGACAGAGCTACTCCTCCTCTATCTCCTTCGAGTGCGCAGAAACTCCCACACTTGTCTCCTCTGCATGACAACGACACCGTCTCCTCTGCTTGACACCGATGCAGCTCCTTCGACTTCTTCTCTCTATCGACCTCGTGGCTCAACCCTAGCAATCTAACCCTCGACGTAGTAGTTCGACTCTCCCAGTAAGTTTTTGCCTCCCTCACGGCAAATTTATAAGCGAACTTAGTCGTTCTGCTTCCCGACCTTATCGATTCTTCTCGCCCCTCTTCGGCTTCCCGATCTTCTCGATTCGTCTCCGCTTTACGCAACCCATCGCTTCCACTTCTACAGTTCTTCGCTTCCTCTCCCATGGGTAACCGAAACGAGACTGTTACAAATACTTAGACAAAAAAAAGTTATACATTAATTAAAATAGTATTTCTCATGAATCTACAATGATTGGATATTTTTTGTAAAACCACATATGTACAAAAAGCCTTAGAACAATTAAAGTTCTTACCACTTTTGTCGAAGTCCTTAGGCTTCTTAGCTTCTATAAGAACTTTGAAGTAACTTGTGATGTTCTAAAAATTTGAATTGGAATTTGAGGAATTTTGAGTCAATATAATCATCTTATAACATTTTTAATGAAAGTTAAATGAAGAGGAACAATGATATCCTGCTTATGCAAAAGAGTTTTATACTATAATTCAATTCTTGAGATATTAGTGATACTATCTTTTGCATAGACAATATATTTTCAACTCTAATTATAATCCCTAAGCTCCATCATTACTAAAAAAAACTAAGTCAGAGACATGCCATATCGGTCAAATTTTGCTGAGACTAATCTTTTATTTTCAAACATAAAACAAAAATTAATAAAAAACCTTGTGAGGCATAAAATTCAAATGAATTTGAAAAATGACTACAAAGTGTATCCTAGTTTTCACTTCAGCTCAAACGCTCGGACAAACCTCTAACACTGGGGAAAAAAAATTCCATTTGCAATCATAAATGGATATTTGGACAAAGGAAAACAACTATGTCTTCCTTCGTTTTCTAAAAAGGGATTTCTCTTTATTGAGTTGCATTCTAGAAAGATGGCTAGCTTAGATCGCCAATTTCTTGCCTTATTTCAAAACAAATGACGCTTCTCACACAACCAAATTATTCTTTAAGAAAATAATGGAACTCTATGATTTTCCTTCAACCATTACTTTTGATAGAGATGTTAAGTTTGACTCGTACTTTTGAGAAAATTTTATTCTTCCTTCCATCCCTAAATTGATAAAAAAACTAAAGTAGTTAACCATAACTTAAAGAGCATGCTTAGATGCAATTAGGCGAAGAATTTGCAATTGCCTATCTCAGAGCTTGCTTACAATAATAGCATCTCTAGAACCATAAATAAATTACAATTTGAGATTACTTAAGATCAAATACTCAATATACCCAAATGATACAGCAAATTTACCATCCCATACATTTTCTAATGTGGCATTCTCAGTTAACAAGGCTTGCAAATCTTCCATGAAATAATAACAAAGGAAATTTCTCTAAGTGATAAAAAATATGCTTTTAATGCAATATATAATTTTTATACAGTGGAATGTAAAGAAGATGACTATGTCTTAATTCACATCCATGCAAGATATAAAAAAATACATGTAAACAAATGTAGTTCCTTCAAAATTCTTATAAAAATTGAAACTAAATTTTGTTAACTTGATTTGCAAAATATAAGAAACTCATGTAGGGAAATGTAATCCCTTCAAAATTCTTATAAAAATTGAAACTAAAACTTATCATGTTGATTTGTCTATGATATGCTTATTCATCATGTTAGTAATNTGTAATCCCTTCAAAATTTTTATAAAAATTGAAACTAAAACTTATCATGTTGATTTGTCTATGATATGCTTATTCATCATGTTAGTAATATTGAATATACTACATTATATAAAAAAGTTAGCAAATCTCCACTTGTTCAACTAACTCTAGTAAGAAATCTTTATGGAATCCCCACCGCCCACTTTCTTAGATATTGACTATAATNATATGAATAAAATTCTTAATAAATAATATAATTACAAAAACTCTCTTATATGATATTAGCTTGGTCAAGCCCTACGAAAGCGACCCCATTATTCTTTGCGTGTGAATGGCGACGTGACCTCCTCCTTCGCACGACAGCATGCACGGGAGGGTCTCCTCCCACCTCTCGACAGAGCCGCTCCTCCTCTGTCTCCTTCGAGTGCGCAAAAACTCCCACACTTGTCTCCTCTACATGACAACGACACCGCCTCCTTTGCTTAACACCGATGCAGCTCCTTCGACTTCTTCTCTCTATCGACCTCGTGGCTCAACCCTAGCAATCTAACNTGATAGCATGCACGGGAGGGTCTCCTCCACCTCTCGACAGAGCCGCTCCTCCTCTATCTCCTTCGAGTGCGCAGAAACTCCCACACTTATCTCCTCTGCATGACAACGACACCACCTCCTCTGCTTAACACCGATGCAGCTCCTTCGACTTCTTCTCTCTATCGACCTCGTGGCTCAACCCTAGCAATCTAACCCTCGACGTCATAGTTCGACTCTCCTAGTAAGATTTTGCCTCCCGCAAGACAAATTTATAAGCGAATTTAGTCATTCTGCTTCCCGACCTTATCGATTCTTCTCTCCCCTATTCGGTTTCCCGATCTTCTCGATTCGTCTCCACTTTACTCAACTCCTCGCTTCCACTTCTACGGTTCTTCGCTTCCTCTCCCATGGGTAACCGAAACGAGACTGTTACAAATACTTAGACAAAAAAAAGTTATACATTAATTAAAAAAGTATTTCTCATGAATCTACAATGATTGGATATATTTTGTAAAACCACATATGCACAAAAAGCCTTAGAACAATTAAAGTTCTTACCACTTTTGGCGAAGTCCTTAGGCCTCTTAGCTTCTATAAGAACTTTGAAGTAACTTGTGATGCTCTAAAAATTTGAATTGGAATTTGAGGAATTTTGAGTCAAGATAATCATCTTAGAACATTTTTAATGAAAGTTAAATGAAAAGGAACAATGATATTCTGCTTATGCAAAAGAGTTTTATACTATAATTCAATTCTTGAGATATTAGTGATACTATCTTTTGCATAGACNGTAGTTCGACTCTCCTAGTAAGTTTTTGCCTCCCTCACGACAAATTTTTAAGAGAACTTAGTCGTTCTGCTTCCCGACCTTATCGATTCTTCTCTCCCCTCTTCGGCTTTCTGATCTTCTCGATTCGTCTCCACTTTACTCAACTCCTCGCTTCCACTTCTACGGTTCTTCGCTTCCTCTCCCATGGGTAACCAAAACGAGACTGTTACAAATACTTGACAAAAAAAAGTTATACATTAATTAAAAAATTATTTCTCATGAATCTACAATGATTGGATATTTTTTGTAAAACCACATATGCACAAAAAGCCTTAGAACAATTAAAGTTCTTACCACTTTTGTAGAAGTCCTTAGGCCTCTTAGCTTCTATAAGAACTTTGAAGTAACTTGTGATGCTCTAAAAATTTGAATTGGAATTTGAGGAATTTTGAGTCAAGATAATCATCTTATAACATTTTTAATGAAAGTTAAATGAAGAGGAACAATGATATTCTGCTTATGCAAAAAAGTTTTATACTATAATTCAATTCTTGAGATATTAGTGATACTATCTTTTGCATAGACAATATATTTTCAACTCTAATTATAACCCCTAAGCTCCATCATTACTAAAAAAACTAAGCCAAAGACATGTTTTATTTTCAAACATAAACATTCCATATCGGTCAAATTTTGCTGAAACTAATCTTTTATTTTCAAACATAAAACAAAAATTAATAAAAAACCTTGTGAGGCATAAAATTCAAATGAATTTGAAAAATGACTACAAAGTGTATCCTAGTTTTCACTTCAGCTCAAACGCTCGGACAAACCTCTAACACTGGGGAAAAAAAAAATGCAAAAAAAATTCCATTTGCAATCATAAATGGATATTTGTACAAAGGAAAACAACTATGTCTTCCTTCGTCTTCTAAAAAGGGATTTCTCTTTATTGAGTTGCATTCTAGAAAGATGGCAGCTAAGATCGCCAATTTCTTGCCTTATTTCAAAACAAACGCTTCTCACACAACCAAATTATTCTTTAAGAAAATAATGGAACTCTACGGTTTTCCTTCAACCATTACTTTTGATAGAGATGTTAAGTTTGACTCGTATTTTTGAGAAAATTTTATTCTTCCTTCCATCCCTAAATTGATAAAAAAAACTTAAGTAGTTAAACATAACTTAAAGAGCATGCTTAGATGTCTGGTTGCCTATCTCAGAGCTTGCTTACAATAATAGCATCTCTAGAACTATAAAGAAATTACAATTTGAGATTACTTAAGATCCAATACTCAATATACCCAAATGATAGAGCAAATTTGCCATCCCATACATTTTCTAATGTGGCATTCTCAGTTAACAAGGCTTGCAAAGCTTCCATGAAATAATAACAAAGGAAATTTCTCTAAGTGATAAAAAATATGCTTTTAATGCAATATATAGTTTNTAACCTTTGTTTAAGAAGATCTTTCAAATTAGTCTAACCCAATTTGAATTGGCCGTGGTCTTCCTTCCACCAAAACCATCTAATGGCCTCAATTTTATACCATTTATTCCAATCACAAGTTAATATCCTAAGTTAGTCATCCACCATAAATTCTAGAGCCATTTAAATCATTTCACATTTATTCCTTTAACTGATCTTCCAAATCAGCCTTAAACAAAGCTAGTTTTGACATTCCTTTTACCAAACATTTATAATCCCTCGACTTTCTAAGAAAAACTTTAAATTACATTGAATGATATTAAATGAAAACCCCATATTCATTGCAATCCATTAATTGCACAAAAAAGCCCTCTAACCACCATCACTAACATTGATAGGGCTGTAAACATGGCAAGTTGGATCAATTCTAGAACCATGTAAATTAACATTTATTGTTGATGAAGAATTTAAATGTGATCCTCAAATGTTAAACTATAGTATGAGCATATATACTAATAGAGTTCCATTATATTGCAACAAAGCATACATCGAAATCAGTGGGCCGCTAAGTTTAGATCACTCAGTATCTTAAAATAAATAATCCATACAATTATCT
>JXCR01068016.1:217919-241650 GCA_002079205.1 Phalaenopsis hybrid cultivar
TATATATATATATATATAGTTTACAGTAAACAACACTAACACATACCTTCACCATCTCGGTTCGGTTCTTTTCGCAGGAGCAGCTTATTGCGTTTCACGCCTCAAATCCATTCGTCATGCTTGTGATGCACTTATTTGCACCAAACACAAAACAATCCTTCAGTATGTGATAAATGAGCACCTTTATTGTGGCAGTGAAGTCGTCTTCCTTCGTACGAGCCGCATGCATCAAGCCTTCTCCTGCACTCCTGCTTCGCCTCCTCTCTTTCCTTCATACAAAGAGGCACCACTCGCGCCCTTATCTCCACTTCTACTATTCGAACCCCGTATGCAAAGCTTCTTCCTACACGTTAAGTCGCTCATGCTCGTGTCTCCCGCACGCGATTCTCCTTCTCCTTCCACTTCTTCTGCTCAAACGTGGAAACAGATCATCACTGCCCTAATGCTTCGTCACCCTCTCCTACTCAACAAGATCTCTCAAAGAAAAGCCAATACGCAACGTCCTTTTCCTTCTTCATGTAGAAGCCGCTCAATCAAGTCCTTCATCTTCTTTGATCACACTCGACTTCTCTCTCTTGGGAAATCAAAGTCATTAGGCTTTGTAAAAATGTTCCGCTACTATACCCATGTGAGGTGTCTCGACCTCTCCTTCACTTCTTCCTTCTCCGAATCTCATTCTCGTTCTCTCAGCCTAGTTCACTTCTTTGCTTTGCTTTGAAAGCAATTGTCGAGACGCTTCAAGTCAACACCAACTCCTGATTTCTTCAGCTATTATAACCTCACCTTACAAAAACTCTCCTCAAAATTTATAAATCATCTGCGAGCCTCTATTTATTGCATGAAACACATGAGCAATCCATAAATTTTCATTAAGAAGTTTAAATTTCATTCACTATGGTGAAAAGTGGATACAACAAAACAAAACTCATATACAAGATAACTCAATTAACGTCTCCTATCAACTAAAACAAGATAACATCACATCTAAAATAGGATAACATAACAAAAACAACACACACCCTCTGAAATAAAAATACACTACAATGAAGTCCATATCATGTGTATGAAAACATAACACGCATCTTCCCATATTAGCATCAGCATTAATAGCAGGTTCTTCAAACTCTCTATGTGTAAGGACATAAAGTTGAGGTCAAAAAGACAATCTTGGTTGACCTTGAGTAGGAGTTAAAGTTGTTGATTCTATCCTCCTTTGCCTAGTTTCTATTCTTCTAAAGATTTATGGCCAAGTCAAGGGCGGTATCTAATTATGTGATTAGGTTGTCGGCATCAGAAGAATGCATTTGAGTCCATCAAGCATTACATTAATGTTGTTTTCCACGTTTTGCATAAGTGACTACATTACTCCAAAATGTGCCACTACCGAATCTATAAGAATTGAACTTGGATTTCTTCCCATTTGATCCCTCTAATTGATCCATATGCTCTCCTTCATCAATACTCTTTTTTTGTGTCTCCTACCGAATCTATAAGAAGGGGGACGAACAAAGTTGCGTGAAGGAGGCGAGTGTGAGAGAAGTTTAGTGCACTTAGGAAAAACACAATTGACTTGCCATATGTGTTGAAGTCGAGCCTTGCTCAAAGAAGGAAGAGGAGGAGAAGGCTCTGGAGTGAAGAAGAAGGAAGAGGGAAGACACTTGTGCATGTTATGCTTGGTTGAACCAAGCATGAAGGAAGTAGAAAATAGGGAACCTACTCATGTGTGCGGGATGGAACTCTCGTTCGAGAGAATTGCGAGTGGTCGAAGGAATTATTAAGATAAGATTAGGGTTTTAATTTATTATTTTTTTATTACTTGTTTAATTGTAAAATATTAAATATATAATTAAGCATTAAAATAAGGATTATGCAAATTGAAATCAAGAAGCATAAGTTGAAAGATTTTCAAATTTCGAATTTGAGCGAGGAGAGTTGGTCCTATAAACCAGGTAAGTTTTTATCATTTTCCACTTGAGATAATTATATTTATTGTAAACTTTTATATCAATAGTAATGTTACAAATAAAATAGGGATCAAGGAAAATTGGATTCCAATATTAGAAATTTGAATAGCGAATTGTGCAAAAAAGAGATAGAAATGTAAGACTGGCATTTAATTAGTAATCAATTATAGACATCGTCAGTTCCTGTCATAATTAATTCTAACATTTGGGGCTGGGTTGTGACATAAGGCTTAAAATAATGTCTAGATTCACAAAATAAGCTTTGTAAGATGATGAGAATTTCTCCAAAACCACAAAATAAGAGTTAAATAATGTGTGCTTGTTGCACTCGCTTTTTCTTTCAAATGAATATTGGTAATTCAATATCACTATTTTCATCCTGTAGTTTCTTTTAGGAGGAAGGCTCGTGAAAGATAATTATCACAATCTCAACAATTGGACAAAATTCTGAAGTTTGTTTTAACTTTGCATTTTGAAGAATTCTTACTGAATGCACCTATTAATATATACAAATGCCACAATCAAATGCCATAATTTTTTAAGTGTACGTAGTTCAATTTCTTCTTAAGGACATATGACGATAATGCTATTCAAGATTCAATGAAGATGCAGGTGAAAAGAGTAAATCTAATAAAAAGAAATCTATGTTCTTATCTTTTTATATCAAAACTCGCCCCTGGAAAAAAAATAACAAATAAAGATCTCTCTTCTTTAGAAGTGGCATCAGTAAAAACAAAAATTTTTCATTTGGTGCATGGTAAAACTTTTAACCTTTCTGGGTTGATGAGTAACCGACAAAAACATAATTAGTTGCTACGGGTCAAATTTCCATCTATTATTAAAATGAACATGAACAAAAGCAAGACTATTAAAGATTCATAATGTAAAATTGCTTAAGGTATTTAAAATAAGTAGAAACAAAAAGAGTATTTTTATCGCCATTTGAACTCCTAAAGCTTGGAAGACAACCTGTTTAGGATGTGAGAGGTTATAAGGATAACCTCTCTCCAATATTATTTTGAAAAATTTAGTTAGAATAAAATTGCCCTAATTATGACTAGTGACCATTTTTCCTTTTAGCATTTTATAGAGTAAAATGCATGAAAATAAATCAATTATCCATTCCTTATAAAAATATGAAGACAAGACTAAGTCAAAATAGCTCTTGGCATTGTCAGAACAAATTTTTTGTTTTCACCCCAATCTGATTATAGTTAATATTGTAAAAATTAAGAACAACACTTGAGCTAGATTTGGATCAAAGAAGGAAAATCTAAAAACACAAGTGCGATTGTCAATGAAGAAATGAAGAACCTANCGCACTTCTCATTTTCACCAATAAAGATGGTGCAAAATACGGCTAAGAGAATCCTCAAGAGAACAGTTTTAGCATTTTGTCATGAAAAACTTCACAGCCATATTGACTACTCCAGATATAATTGAATGTTACATGTGTGAACCCTTCGCAATTGTACTGCTTGTAAAACTCAGCAGGTCAGACAACTAGGAATGATCATGTGAATAGACAATATAGCCAAACAAGCAATAAATAATGGTGAATTAACGATAAAATGTCAACAACAGCATAGAATAAAAATTGATAAAAAAATATAATAACCTAATTCATCCATGGGTATGGAATTATGAGAAACAAATTGACCACAATACCATGGTGACAACAGTCTCTTTCTGATGATTCATCATAAAAGAAGTTGAATGGCCTTGCGGAGAGCAATGACTTAGATACAGACTGGTAAGAAAGCCATTCTTTAAAATTCTTCATCATACCTAGAAACTGAAAAAAAGGAAAGAGTATTTTTTATATTCATTGGGACACAAAACTGAAAAAACAATAATAATACCACATCCATTATTTCGAATGAAAATAAAGTGAAGAATTTAAGAATGGATGCCTAACATAAATGATTCCATAAATGAAGCAAAATGCTTCAAAGGTTCCATTTTAGAATAGTTTGCAGGTAGAGCTTGAGCTTTAATAGCTTAATCAGTAATCAATTTGAAAATGGCTTACTTTTTTTCTACTGACCCCTCCTCCCTTGCAGAAAAATGAAAACAAAGAGATAAATGCATCATAACGTAACAGCCTTTATATTTATGCATTGCAGAGGCAAGGTGATACAGCAGTTCATAATGAGTCTACGGCATTTGTTATCCATCGACAAGAATAAATTTTTATTAACAATAAAAACAAGAAGTTGATGAGCCCGTTATTTCCTCAGCAAAAAATAATTGGCCTGCTCCCTATGCGAGTTTAAATTTCTATATGATCTTCTACCCAAGAAAAATTTCTAACTAGCCTAGTGCCCACCTTTCAATGATAAAATATATGATAAAATTCTATCCTTCGACGCAAACTCAGCAATTTATTATCCTTTCTGCAAGGGAAAAAGGTGGGGCTGGTGACAGAGGAAGAACAGCAGGGAGTGCTGGAGTTGGCGGCANCCAAGAAAATTTTCTAACTAGCCTAGTGCCCACTTTTCAATGATAAAATATATGATAGGATTCTATCCTTCGACGCAAACTCGGCAATTTATTATCCTTTCTGCAAGGGAAAAAGGTGGGGCTGATGACAGAGGAAGAACAGCAGGGAGTGCTGGAGTTGGCGGCAAGGAAGCAGCAGGTGGGGAAGGGTGTGGCTGGCGACAGAGGAAGCAGCTGCAGGAAAGGATGGAGGGCGGCAAGGCAACAGCAGGTGCAAACATGGTGGATCTGGCGACGGGGAACAGCGACAGAAAGGATGGAGGTTAAATTTAATAGAATAGGAATAAAAAATCAATAGAATAATAAATCTTAAATTTGCAATGATTCCAATATAAACAGTGATAGCAACAATATTTGGTCTAGAAGAAGTAAAAATATTACTAACAAAAACATGAATACTCATCTCGTTCATAAACAATTTGTTTGCTCTTAAGTTTTATCACTTCTTTCAAATTAACACATAAAATATAGAATATTCATGTTACTTAATTTTTTATCACAGTAATNCAGCAACAATAAATGTATTTGGTCTAGAAGAAGTAAAAATATTACTATAGCACAAAAACATGAATACTCATCTCGTTCATAAACAATTTGTTTGCTCTTAAATTTTATCACTTCTTTCAAATTAACACATAAAATATAGAATATTCATGTTACTTAATTTTTTATCACAGTAATTAATTATGTTTTAATCATTAATTATTATTTTATTACATTATTTTAATTAAGATTTCAATATTTAAATTATTAAATTTATTCATTGCAACTAAAAATAATATTAAATATTATTAATTTATACAAAATGCTTTTGGAAAATCAAATCCTAACTTTTCTTCTTGTCGCCAACCTTTCCTCAATCCAAGTTTGAAACTTCTATAGCTAGAAACCTGATTTAATTAAACCTTACCTTTAATAATTAATAATCAATAATGTACTAAATTCTAAAATTATAATTATTNCTTTGAAACTTCTATAGCTTGAATCCTGATAACCTTACCTTTAATAATTAATAATCAATAATGTACTAAATTCTAAAATTATAATTATTAAAATCCTTACCTTTAATTACTTGGTTAACCCATCTGGTCGCACCCTTCTTTCTCAAGTTCAACATCTCTGACTTCGACACCGCGCCCTTCTTCCCCATTCACAAGGTTTAGCTTGTTGATTCCTTCGTATGTGAAAATCGAAAGTATCTCCCTTCTTCCCGAGTGCATAGGATGCACACACGAATCTTCTTCCCGCACGCGAGCTCCTCTCCTGCAAGCCAAGCTACTCGAATCAACTCTACTCCCGCACAGGAGAGTCCCTTCCTCACAAAAATTTGGCTAGGGTTTGGGACGACTTCTTCCTCACGGTACCACATGGCGTCGATGTCTTCACTTCGTTGCTTGCCCTAGATGCGTGTTCTCTACATGGGAGCCCTCGATATTCCAATTGGAATCGAATCTCCAAAAATATACCACACGACTTCTCCGTCTTCTCCCGCCTCTCATCTTGCCTCTGCCTCCTTTCATTCATACAATTTATAGGACGAATTACCCCTTCGTGTTCTCGACTGTTCTCTTTATTTCCTTCTCTTCAACTCCCTTGAAGAAATGAAATGAGGCATCATAATCAATACTTTGAATCTACTGACTTCTACTGATTTCTTTTTGCTAATCTTCCCGACCTCAATTAACATAATTATATATATATATATATATATATATATATATATATATATATATATATAGTTTACAGTAAACAACACTGACCACANGGTGACAGCAACAATAAATGTATTTGGTCTAGAAAAAGTAAAAATATTACCATAGCACAAAAACATGAATACTCATCTTGTTCATAAACAATTTATTTGCTCTTAAGTTTTATCACTTATTTCAAATTAACACATAAAATACAGAATATTCATGTTACTTAATTTTTTATCACAATAATTAATTATGTTTTAATCATTAATTATTATTTTATTACATTATTTTAATTAAGATTTTACTATTTAAATTATTAAATTTATTCATTGCAACTAAAAATAATATTAAATATTATTAATTTATACAAAATGCTTTTGGAAAATCAAATCCTAACTTTTCTTCTTGTCACCAACCTTTCCTCAATCCAACTTTGAAACTTCTATAGCTTGAATCCTGATTTAATTAAACCTTACCTTTAATAATTAATAATCAATAATGTACTAAATTCTAAAATTATAATTATTAAAATCCTTACCTTTAATTACTTGGTTAACCCACGTAGCCGCACCCTTCTTTCTCAAGTTCAACCTCTCGGACTTCGACACCGCGCCCTACTTCCCCATTCACAAGGTTTAGCTTGTTGATTCCTTCGTCTGCGCAAATCAAAAGTAAGGATCTCCCTTCTTCCCGAGTGCATAGGATGCACACACGAATCTTCTTCCCGCACGCGAGCTCCTCTCCTGCAAGCCAAGCTACTCGAACCAACTCTACTCCCGCACAGGAGAGTCCCTTCCTCACAAAAATTTGGATAGGGTTTGGGACGACTTCTTCCTCACGGTACCACATGGCGTCGATGTCTTCACTTCGTTGCTTGCCCTAGACGCGTGTTCTCTACGTGGGAGCCCTCGATATTCCAATTGGAATCGTATCTCCAAAAATATACCACACGATTTCTCCTTCTTCTCTCGCCTCTCGTCTTGCCTTTGCCTCCTTGCATTCATACAATTTATAGGACGAATTACCCCTTCGTGTTCTCGACTATTCTCTTTATTTTCCTCTCTTCAACTCCCTTGAAGAAATGAAATGAGGCATCACAATCAATACTTTGAATCTACTGACTTCTTTTTGCTATAGTTTATAGTAAACAACACTTACCACACGACTTCTCCTTCTTCTCCCGCCTCTCATCTTGCCTCTGCCTCCTTTCATTCATACAATTTATAGGACGAATTACCCCTTCGTGTTCTCGACTGTTCTCTTTATTTCCTTCTCTTCATCTCCCTTGAAGAAATGAAATGAAGCATCACAAGCAATACTTTGAATCTACTAACTTCTTTTTGCTAATCTTCCCGACCTCAATTAACATATATATATATATATATAGATATATATATATATATATATATATATATAGATATNTGTTCTCGACTGTTCTCTTTATTTCCCTCTCTTCAACTCCCTTGAAGAAATGAAATGAAGCATCACAATCAATACTTTGAATCAACTGACTTCTTTATGTTAATCTTCCCGACCTCAATTAACATATATATATATATATATATATATATATATATATATATATATATATATATATATATATATATATNATCTTCCCGACCTCAATTAACATAATTCTATATATATATATATATATATAGACACACACACACACACACACACATACCTTCACCATCACAGTTCGGCTCTTTTCGCAGGAGCAGCTTATTGACTTTCACACCTCAAATCCATTCGTCATGCTTGTGATGCACTTATTTGCACCAAACACAAAACAATCCTCCAGTATGTGATAAATGAGCACCTTTATTGTGGCAGCGAAGTCGTCTTCCTTCGTACGAGCCGCATGCATCAAGCCTTCTCTTGCACTCCTGCTTCGCCTCCTCTCTTTCCTTCATACAAAGAGGCACCACTCGCGCCCTTATCTCCACTTTTACTATTCGAACCCGTATGCAGAGCTTCTTCCTACATGTTAAGTCGCTCATGCTCGTGTCTCCCGCACGCGATTTTCCTTCTCCTTCCATTTCTTCTGCTCAAACATGGAAACAGATCATCACTGCCCTAATGCTTCGTCACCCTCTCCTACTCAACAAGATCTCTCAAACAAAGCCAATACGCAACGTCCTTTTCCTTCTTCATGCAGAAGCCGCTCAATCAAGTCCTTCATCTACTTTGATCACACTCGACTTCTCTCTCTTAGGAAATCAAAGTCATTAGGCTTTGTAAAAACGTTCCGCTGCTATACCCATGTGAGGTATCTCGACCTCTCCTTCACTTCTTCCTTCTCTGAATCTCATTCTCGTTCTCTCAGCCTAGTTAACTTCTTTGCTTTGCTTTGAAAGAAACTGTCGAGACGCTTCAAATAAACACCAACTCCTGATATTTTCAGCTATTATAATCTCACCTTACAAAACTTTGTCCTCAAACTTTATAAATCATCTGCGAGCCTCTATTTATTGCATGAAACACATGAGCAATCCATAAATTTTCATTAAGAAGTTTAGATTTCATTCACTATGGTGAAAAGTGGATACAACAAAACAAAATTCATATACAAGATAACTCAATTAACGTCTCCTATTAACTAAAACAAAATAACATCACATCTAAAATAGAATAACATAACAAAAACAACACACACCCTCCGAAATAAAAATACACTACAATGAAGTCCATATCATGTGTATGAAAACATAACACGAATCTTCCCATAATAGCATCAACATTAATAGCAGGTTCTTCAGGCTCTCTATGTGTAAGGACATAAAGTCGAGGTTAAAAAGACAATCTTGGTTGACCTTGAGTAGGAGTTAAAGTTGTTGATTCTATCCTCCTTTGCCTAGTTTCTATTCATCTAAAGATTTATGGCCAAGTGAAGGGCGGTATCTAATTATGTGATTAGGTTGTCGGCATCAAAAGAATGCATTTGAGTCCATCAAGCAAATTACATTAATGTTGTTTTCCACGTTTTGCATAAGTGACTACATTACTCCAAAATGAGCCACTACTGAATCTATAAGAATTGAACTTGGGTTTCTTCACATTGGATCCCTTTGATTGATCCATATGCTCTCCTTCATCAATACTCTTTTTTTGTGTCTCCTACCGAATCTATAAGAAGGGGGACGAACGAAGTTGCGTGAAGGAGGCGAGTGTGAGAGAAGTTTAGCGCACTTAGGAAAAACACAATTGACTTGCCATATGTGTTGAAGTCGAGCCTTGCTCAAAGAAAGAAGAGGAGGAGAAGGCTCTGGAATGAAGAAGAAGGAAGAGGGAACACACTTGTGCATGTTATGCTTGGTTGAACCAAGCATGAAGGAGGTAGAAAATAGGGAACCTACTCATGTGTGCGGGATGGAACTCTCGTTCGAGAGAATTGCGAGTGGTCGAAGGAATTATTAAGATAAGATTAGGGTTTTAATTTATTATTTTTTTATTACTTGTTTAATTGTAAAATATTAAATATATAATTAAGCATTAAAATAAGGATTATGCAAATTGAAATCAAGAAGCATAAGTGGGAGGATTTTCAAATTTCGAATTTGAGCAAGGAGAGTTGGTCCTATTAGCCAGGTAAGTTTTATCATTTTCCACTTAAGATAATTATATTTATTGTAAACTTTTATATCAATAGTAATGTTACAAATAAAATAGGGATCAAGGAAAATTGGATTCCAATATTAGAAATTTGAATAGCAGATTTTGCAAAAAAGAGATAGAAATGTAAGACTAGCATTTAATTAGTAATCAATTATAGACACCGTCAGTTCCTGTCAAAATTAATTCTAACATCTGGGGCTGGGTTGTGACATAAGGCTTAAAATAATGTCTAGATTCACAAAAGATGATGAGAATTTCTCAAAAACCACAAAATAAGAGTTAAATAATGTTGTGCTTGTTGCACTCGCTTTTTCTTTCAAATGAATATTGGTAATTCAATATCACTATTTTCATCCTGTAGTTTCTTTTAGGAGGAAGGCTCGTGAAAGATAATTATCACAATCTCAACAATTGGACAAAATTCTTAAGCTTGTTTTAACTTTGCATTTTGAGGAATTCTTACTGAATGCGCCTATTAATATATACAAATGCCATAATTTTTTAAGTGTATGTAGTTCAATTTCTTCTTAAGGACATATGGCGATAATGCTATTCGAGATTCAATGAAGATGCAGGTGAAAAGAGTAAATCTAATAAAAAGAAATCTATGTTCTTATATTTTTATATCAAAACTTGCCCCTGGAAAAAAAAATAACAAATAAAGATCTCTCTTCTTTAGAAGTGGCATTAGTAAAAACAAAGATTTTTTATTCGGTGCATGGTAAAATTTTTAACCTTTCTGGGTTGATGAGTAACCGACAAAAACATAATTAGTTGCTACGGGTCAAATTTCCATCTATTATTAAAATGAACATGAGCAAAAGCAAGACTATTAAAGATTCATAATGTAAGATTGCTTAAGGTATTTAAAATAAGTAGAAACTAAAAGGGTATTTTTATTGCCATTTGAACTCCTAAAGCTTGGAAGGCAACCTGTTTAGGATGTGAGAGGTTATCCAGGTTATAAGGATAACCCCTCTCCAATATTATTTTGAAAAATTTAGTTGGAATAAAAATGCTCTAGTTATGGCTAGTGACCATTTTTCCTTTTAGCATTTTATAGAGTAAAAATGCATGAAAATAAATCAATTATCCATTCCTTATAAAAATATGAAGACAAAACTAAGTCAAAGTAGCTCTTGGCATTGTCAGAACAAATTTTTTGTTTTCACCCCAATCTGATTATGGTTAATNCGGGGAGCTCCTCAATGTGCCTTACATTAGAAGATAATCTTGTTTTGCTCTCTGCTTGGCTCACTGAGTATTTCTCTTCTTTATTTCTGTTCTGCTTTGTTTCATGGTTTTAGATGGTTGGAGGAGCTCTTTACTCATCCCTTATTGGTTTTGGATAAACTATCTCTGATTGTTCTGTTTCACAATTCTGGATGGCTCGAGGAGCACGTTTCTAATATCTTAAGGGCTTTGGCTTTCTGCTGGATTGTAGCCTTCTTATATACTGAATTATTGTTTGTTGGGATATATAAATTTATATATATCTTTATAAATCTCTTATTTTGCATTGCACTATGGTTTCTTAGTAATGGTTGCACTCTTCTAATACATAATTTCCCTCCTTTTTCAGAAACCTGCTACTGGAGCTCCTTGGATCCTCTTCCGTATTTTTCTACGGCTTGCGGACTGCTGCAGCTTAGATTCGGACGATATATGGTTATAACTACCCTTTCTTTGGAGCTTTCTTGTGCAATATGTTCGGACTTCCTACTGACCTGCTGGCTGCATCCTTTGTCTTCTGCTGCTGACCTGGTGACTACCTCTTTCCTACAACACTTACGGCTTTCCTCTACAGTCATAGAAACTTGGTATAATTTTTGGCTTTCTATTTTTTGACTTTTGAGTATACTAGTATGTTTTTGAGATACTTTTTGGTGTGGAGTTCTACTATTGGTGGTGGAACCCCCTTTGTGTGAATACTGTATTTTTTGTTTCTTAGTTGTGGGGATCCACCACCACAGCCCCTTAGTAACCCTTTCTTTCTAATTAATATATGTAGAGCCGCACAATGCTCCTCTCTCTCTCTCTCTCTCTCTCTCTCTCTCNCCGATTCTAATATCGAAATATAAAGCAGGTGGGAAAAAAAGTTACTTTGTAGTTCATGGGGCTTTTTGAATGGACATGGTTAGTAGAAAGCTTGCGAACATAAAGAACATTCTTTAAAATATATAGTGGAGTGATAACGACGTCACATATTCATGCCATTGCGGTAACAATCGAGCTTTTCCCATTACACGGACAAAGAACACCTTTAGAAGAGAAATGTGCCATTTGATATGTTATTTTTGAATCAATGATCCATGACTCAGAAATAGCATTATTTCAATGATCCATGACTCAGAAATAGCATTATTTCAATGATCCATGACTCAGAAATAGCATTATTTAAGGGCTTTAATCCATAAAATCCAAACTTATAAGAGAGTGTTGAGAGCAAACAAAAATGGATTTAGAATTTTTTATCATCATTAATAATTATCTAAGCTTTTAATCTCATCTTCCTTAAATTCTTCCTAATAAGGGTTTGCCACAAGTTTATTTGAGTAGGTTCCTTCATCGTGATGGTTCGTCAATTTGATAGGGATCAACGAAGCTCTCCAAAAAATTGAGAACTATTAAGTTCTTTTCAATAATTTATTCTTATTTAACAAAGTATTTTATACAAGACAATGTATAGACTTGTCTAAAAATAAAATAAAAAAAATTACAGCTACTAAAATAAATATTAAAATTAATTTAGGTTATTAATTTTCTTCCTTAGCGCTAATCCATGGGATCCAAATTTCATTTTTTAGAATGAATCATGAGACCCTAATTTCCTTCTTTAGCATGAATCATGAGATCCTTGCGTCATTGATTGTCATGAATATGTGAGATCATGATTTTCATTTTTTGATTAATTCATGGTTCTAACAATAAAAAAAATCTAAAGCATATGCGTACCATCCAACAATATGTCTATCTTCACAACTTTGAGCTTCAAATGTTCATAGATATAAATATATTTATAAGAGCAAATATATATATATATATATATATATNTTAATCCATAAAATCCAAACTTATCAGAGAGTGTTGGGAACAAACAAAAATGGATTTATAATTTTTTATCATCATTAATAATTATCTAAGCTTTTTGATGCTTAAAGTTAGGCACACTCAACCTGGGAGGGCAGGAGCCCGACCTTGATTTGGTGGCAGCCCCATTCCTTTGGATGGGTTAAAGTTAATGTGGATGGGAGCTGGGCCTTTAATGCTACTAGGACTGAGGGTGTTTTTAGAAATCTTATGAGTCGTTGCCTTTGTTACTTTGCTTCACCAGTATGTGCCTCTTCTCCCATTGAGGCCGAATGTTGGGCTATTTGGTTTGCTTTACAAATTGTTTTATTTTTCNTACTTGCTTCTTTTCTTAAAGCTTGTTGATGCTTAAAGTTAGGCACTACTCAACCTGGGAGGGCAGGAGGCCAGCCTTGATTTGGTGGCAGCCCCCTTCCTTTGGATGAGTTAAAGTTAATGTGGATGGGAGCTCGGCCTTTAATGCTGCTAGGACTGAGGGTGTTTTTAGAAATCTTATGAGTCGTTGCCTTTGTTACTTTGCTTCACCGGTATGTGCCTCTTCTCCCATTGAGGCCGAATGTTGGGCTATTTGGTTTGCTTTACAAATTGTTTTATTTTTCAATTCTCAACTTTAACAATGGAAAGTGATTCTATTGCTCTTATGGATATGTTCAATAAGGCATCTCCTCCCATTTGGAATGTGCTTTGCCTCTTAAACAGGATTTGGGCTTTCATTATGAGCCAACTTCTTAATATTCAAATGAATTTCATATACAGAGAAGGTAATTCCCCAGCTAATTGGCTAGCTAAGCAAGGATCCTTTGGGGTGCTGGTGGGTGTTAAGCCCTCTTCCTACCTCCAAACATTATTAAAAGGGGAGCTCCTCGATGTGCCTTACATTAGAAGATAATCTTGTTTTGCTCTCTGCTTGGCTCATTGAGTATTTCTCTTCTTTATTTATGTTCGGTTTTGTTTCACGGTTCTAGATGGTTGGAGGAGCTCTTTACTCATCCCTTATTGGTTTTGGATTAACTATCTCTGATTGTTCTGTTTCACAATTCTGGATGGCTCGAGGAGCACGTTTCTAATCTCTTAAGGGCTTTGGCTTTCTGCTGGATTGCAGCCTTCTTATATACTGAATTATTGTTTGTTGGGATATATAAATTTATATATATCTTTATAAATCTCTTATTTTGCATTGCACTATGGTTTCTTAGTAATGGTTGCACTCTTATAATACATAATTTCCCTCCTATTTCGCCAACCTGCTACTGGAGCTCCTTGGATCCTCTTCCGTATTTTTCTACTGCTTGCGGATTGCTGCAGCTTAGATTCGGACGATATATGGTTATAACTACCCTTTCTTTGGAGCTTTCTTGTGCAATATGTTCGGACTTCCTCCTGACCTGTTGATTGCATCCTTTGTCTTCTGCTGCTGACCTGGCGACTGCCTCTTTCCTACAACACTTACGGCTTTCCTCTATAGTCATAGAAACTTGGTATAATTTTTGGCTTTCTATTTTTTGACTTTTGAGTATACTTGTATATTTTTGAGATACTTTTTTGAAGTGGAGTTCTACTGTTAGTGGTGGAACCCCCTTTGTGTGAGTACTATATTTTTTGTTTCTTAGTTGCGGGGATCCACCACCACACCCCCCTTAGTAACCCTTTCTTTCTAATTAATATATGTAGAGCCGCACGATGCTCTCTCTCTCTCTCTCTCTCTGTATGTATATATATATATATATATATATATATATATATATATATATATATATATATATATATATATATANGCACGCACGTGTGTCATTTACCCCGGCCTGTTGATTGGCATCCTCAGTATAAGACCCCTCAGGTCGGGGGTTCAAATCCCATGACGAGAGCCTTAGGGAGATGGTAATCAAACAGTTAGGCACATTAGGAGTGGTTGGAGGCTCGTATAATAGCCCCTGATCATTCCTTCGATATATATGTGTGTTTGTGTGTGTGTCATCTAATTAAAGAGTAAAATATAAAAAAGATTAATTTCACAAGGTGGGTCATATGATTCATATTGTAATTTTAATGTTTAAAATTTATAAATTAGGTAAAATTGGACATTAAAATAAAGTGAAACATGCATCCGGCTAACATTGGGCTTCAACAAAGATGAGAGGCATGTCAATGATAGGAATGTGCAAGTGTTAAAACGTATAAGTAGCTTGGGTTAGGTTGGCGATTAATAGGTAGTTAATAAGTGAAATTGTATAAATACTCCTAATTATAGGTGAGCAAGCATTACCCCTAAACCAACTCTAAGTTCTTCAAAATCTAAAGCACAAAATTGACAAAACCCTCTGCTCTGATGTCACCTTACAAATATGTGGTTTATCATTCTCATCATATCCCCAACATCAAATCTTCACAACATAGTAGCAACATTTCATGGAGAGCTAAATTAGTTTGAAAGATGATTATTCAATATGACTCAAGAATCAGAACAATAAATTAGTGTCTCTCCTTTCCGTTGGAAAGAATATTAAATTGTAATTGATAAGCTTGAAGGGCACTTTAAACAAAAAGATCATTAAATCATTGGTAGCACCGATAGATTCCAAATTCATTGTTGCTCTAGAAGAAAATTCTAGAATAGTCAAATCCACCATCACTTAAGAAAAAGCCCTACCATGATTTTGAAAAACCGGACCGAACATTAAAACGGTAAAGAGAGATTCAATGTTCAAAAGTATGAAATAATAAATAGTAATTTTATTTAAATATGCCATGAAGACGTAATAATAATATAATATAAAGAATTTAAGAAAAATGTCTTATGCCATATGAATTTAAAACTTTAATATTTAAATGATGAACCTTTTTTAATCTTTTTTGACTTAGTGAGAGACAAAGAATGTCTAACATTCTAAGATGTTGCTACCAAGTCCAACTTCTAAAGTACCAATTATAAGTCTAAACCATATGATATCCCACTCCAAGTCCAGACTTACAAACTATAAACCGTTAGAAAACTAAGAACCCAAGGATATAAGTAGATAATCCATGCCATTGGGAATTTCAAAATTGTTAACTCAATCAATTGTATGGTTTTTTTTATTAGCTCTTGCCAATTCCTGAATGAACCATTTCTTATAAAATCAACTAGCAAAATTTTGGTTGGAAAAATGGCAGTTGCCTCCAGTATTACCAAGGGATCGATGGGAAGCTTAACAATTATTTGATGTCTGCAGTATTGACAATGGTCACACCTATACTTCATGATCGAAACTCCACGTTTTTCTTTTTTTTGTATTACTTCACAGTTCAACCTTTAGGGCAAAATCAATTTTGAAGGGGTGGGGAAATGACAAAGACGTGCAAACACTAACAATTATAATGAGTAATTTGAGATTGGACTAATAGTTAACGGTGATTAATGAGTCATTGTAGATTTTAACTATGTCATTGTAGTCTATAAATACTCCCAATTATTGAAGATGAAGTATCAAAATAAAATGACTTACGCTTTGCTTCAATCATTCTCGCTACCCACCCAATTATAATTTTTCAAAGTTTTGGACATACTAAATTGCCTACCTATTCATTCATTCTCTTATCTAATCCATATTTTTCCCCCATCTTCTTTATTGTTTAGTCACCTTCAGAAACTACTAGGTTAAAAGATGTGACATTTTCTTCATATATCAGCTGCCAGTTTCTAAGATATATCAATCGATAAGTGAAACAANTTGGCATCCTCAGTATAAGACCCCTCAGGTTGGGGGTTCGAATCCCAAGACGTGAGCCTTAAAGAGATGATACTCAAACAGTTGGGCACATTAGGAGTGGTTGGAGGCTCGTATAATAGCCTCTGACCACTCCTTCGATATATATGTGTGTGTGTGTGTGTGTGTCATCTGATTAAAGAGTAAAATATAAAGAAGATAAATTTCACAAGGTGGGCCATATGATTCATAGTGTAATTTTAATGTTTAAAGTTTATAAATTAGGTAAAATTGGACATTAAAATAAAGTGAAACAAGCATCCAACTAACATTTGGCTTCGACAAAGATGAGAGGCATGTCAATGATTAGAATGTGCAAGCGTTAATAAGTATAAGTAGCTTGGGTTAGGTTGGCGATTAATAGGTAGTAAATAAGTGAAATTTTAACAAGTATTTATAAATACTCCTAATTATAGGTGAGGAAGCATTACCCCTAACCCAACTCTAAAATCTTCAAAATCTAAAGCACAAAATTGACAAAACCCTCTGCTCTGATGTCACCTTACAAATATGTGGTTTATCATCCTCATCATATCCCCAACATCAAATCCTCACAGCATAGTAGCAACATTTCATGGAGAGCTAAATTGGTTTGAAAGATGATTATTCAATAGGACTCAAGAATCAGAACAATAAATTAGTGTCTCTCCTTTTCATCGTAAAGGATATTAAATTGTGATTGATAAGCTTGAAGGGCACTTTAAACAAAAAGATCCTTAAATCATTGGTAGCACCGATAGATTCCAAATTCATTGTTGCTCCAGAAGAAAATTCTAGAATAGTCAAATCCACTATCACTCAAGAAAAAGCCCTAGCAAAATTTTGAAAAATCGGACCGAACATTAAAACGGTAAAGAGAGAGATTCAATGTTCAAAAGTATGAAATAATAAATAGTAAATTTATTTANAGATTTTGAAAAACCAGGCCGAACATTAAAACGGTAAAGAGAGAGATTCAATGTTCAAAAGTATGAAATAATAAATAGTAAATTTATTTAAATATGCCATGAAGACGTAATAATAATATAATATGAATAATTTAAGAAAAATGCCTTATGCCATATGAATTTAAAACTTTAATATTTAAATGATGAACCTTTTTAATTTTTTTTTTGACTTAGTGAGAGACAAAGAATGTCTAACATTCTAAGATGTTGCTACCCAATCCAACTTCTAAAGTACCAATTATAAGTCTAAACCANCTAATCTAATATGAATAATTTAAGAAAAATGCCTAATGCCATATGAATTTAAAACTTTAATATTTGAATGATGAACCTTTTTTAATCTTTTTTGAGTTAGTGAGAGAAAAAGAATGTCTAACATTCTAAGATGTTGCTACCCAATCCAACTTCTAAAGTACCAATTATAAGTCTAAACCATATGATATCCCACTCCAAGTTCAGACTTACAAACTATAAACCGTTAGAAAACTAAGAACCAAAGGATATAAGTAGATAATCCATGCCATTGGGAATTTCAAAATTGTTAACTCAATCAATTGTATGGTTTGTTTTATTAGCTCTTAAGAGCCAATTCCTGAATGAACCATTTCTTATAAAATCAACTAGCAAAATTATGGTAGGAAAAATGGCAGTTGCCTCCATTATTACCAAGGGATCGATGGGAAGCTTAACAATTATCTGATGTCTGCAATATTGACAATGGTCACACCTATACTTCATGATCGAAACTCCACGTTTTTCTTTTTTTATATTACTTCACAGTTCAACCTTTAGTGCAAAATCAATTTTGAAGGGGTGGGGAAATGACAAAGACGTGCAAACACTAATAATTATAATGAGTAATTTGAGATTGGACTAATGGTTAACGGTGATTCATGAGTCATTGTAGATTTTAACTATGTCATTGTAGTCTATAAATACTCCCAATTATTGAAGATGAAGTATCANGGAATGAACCATTTCTTATAAAATCAACTAGCGAAATTATGGTTGGAAAAATGGCAGTTGCCTCCATTATTACCAAGGGATCGATGGGAAGCTTAACAATTATTTGATGTCTGCAGTATTTACAAGGGTCACACCTATACTTCATGATCGAAACTCCACGTTTTTCTTTTTTTTGTATTACTTCACAGTTCAACCTTTAGGGCAAAATCAATTTTGAAGGGGTGGGGAAATGATAAAGACGTGCAAACACTAATAATTATAATGAGCAATTTGAGATTGGACTAATGGTTAACGGTGATTAATGAGTCATTGTAGATTTTAACTATGTCATTGTAGTCTATAAATACTCCCAATTATTGAAGATGAAGTGTCAAAATAAAATGACTTACGCTTTCCTTCAATCATTCTCGCTAGCCACCCAATTATAATTTTTCGAAGTTGTGGACATACTAAATTGCCTACCTATTCATTCATTTCTCTTATCTANACTTTCCTTCAATCATTCTCGCTACCCACCCAATTATAATTTTTCGAAGTTGTGGACATACTAAATTGCCTACCTATTCATTCATTTCTCTTATCTAATCCATATTTTTCCCCCATCTTCTTTATTGTTTAGTCACCTTCAGAACCTACTAGATTAAAAGATGTGACATTTTCTTCATATATCAGCTGCCAGTTTCTAAGATATATCAATCGATAAGTGAAACAAAGAGCTACAAAGGAGCCTCTACCAAGGCGGGATAAGATAGATGTGGCATAAGGGAGGCAAAGGCGAGTCGGGCCTAGCTTTTTTTATGTTTTTTGTGAGTTTATAGGAGAGAACTATTTAATAAAACTTCACCTTTAGAAGACTTAAGACTTTTTTTAAAATTCATACTTCTATTTAAAATTTCAAATAGAAAATTATTTATAATAAATTGAAGTAGAAGAAATTGATTATTTAATGGGGCTTTTACAAACATACCACCCAATTCCTATGTATTTATATTTCTAACACCTGACTTTGTTTTTTATATCTATACCACCCAAATCTTTCATATCTCGTCAAAAGTACCACCATTTAACTTTTAAAAAGTGAAATGCACCTTTCCATACATAGGGAAGGTGGCACGTATGTAGAAATTGAAGTTTAGGTGATAAATATGTAAATACATAAGAACTGACTGNTATATTTCTAACACCTAACTTTGTTTTTTATATCTATACCACCCAAATCTTTCATATCTCGTCAAAAGTACCACCATTTAACTTTTAAANCTTAATAAAATTTCACATTTAGAAGACTTAAAACTTTTTTTAAAATTCATACTTCTATTTAGAATTTCAAATAGAAAATTATTTATAATAAATTAAAGTAGAAGAAATTGATTATTTAATGGGGCATTTACAAACATACCACCCAATTCCTATGTATTAATATTTCTAACACCTAACTTTGTTTTTTATATCTATACCAGCCAAATCTTTCATATCTCATCAAAAGTACCACCATTTGACTTTTAAAAAGTGAAATGCACCTTTCCATGCATAGGGAAGGTGGCACGTATGTAGAAATTGAAGTTTAGGTGATAGATATGTAAATACATAAGAACTGACTGGTATGCACGAAAATCTTCCTTCAATTTATCATGAGGCGATCACCCTACGCTCATGAGTTAAAACCTTAGCATGTAGGCATAAGACGTTGAGAATAATTCAATCCACCCTGCCCTGAGGGAAGCAACGAGTGATCACCGAAAACTCCTTTTAAAACATAGTTTTAAAAAAAAAAATTCCACTAGCACAGAAAAAGACTTAAACATGGGACTTAAGTGCAATGAAAAGCATTTTTCATTAGAAGCCTGGATCAAAGTTCCAAAAGATCATTTACGGTATAGAATGGGCTACCTACATTTTGAATGCCTGCACCGGAAGCATGATTAGGGCACCAATTTTTTTAACTAATTTCGAAGCAGGGCTTACTAAAACGAAATTCCAAGAAAACAAGACCCTAGAAGTACATATTTATCCCCGATTCAACTAGACCTCCCGGAAAATCTCCGAATAGTTATTGTTCCAGTAGATTACGGCGCAGTAACTGACATTTCTTGAATAGAAAAACCAAAAAAAAAAAAATTTATTGCAGAGAAGACTGACTCGGTTGTGGCGGAGGTCATGAAGCTCTAAACTCCGAAGATTTCATATTACGTGGTTGGATTTATCCAGAGGACCTAGGTCAGCGACTTGCCGGGTCTTGCCGAGAATTTTAAATCCATGTGAGAGCGCGTGTGCGTTATCGAGGTGCCGAGAGCTAGAGAGGGAGAGAGGGGGGTGTGGATGGATAAGGAAGAACGGAGAAGCAAGGAGGATATCGGACGAGCATACAAGAAATGACTCTATTTGGGAGATTGGTTTAAGAAAAAGCATAGTCTAATTTTAGTTACTAATAAGCATAAATGAAGAAAATAGAAGAAACAATAGATAATATAAGATATTTAAATAATTTTGATCTTTTTAATAGTGTGATTTGTGTAAGAGTTGTGGAAGTTTTCTTATTACTCTTAAAATTGAGTGCATTTGCAAGTAGGCTAGAATGGCTAGGAAGCATAATGGGTCATGACCATCATTATTTATGGAGAGAAATTTGAAATGCAATAAGTCAAAAGCTTTTTAACCTAATGTTGTGAAAGATGAAATCCAGGATGGGTTTTGGAATTTGAGATGTTAATAAGTGAACCTTCTATAATAGGAAATGTTGATTGAGTAGTAAATAGTAAATTGTGAAGTGAGAATGATANATAATGGGTCATGACCATCATTATTTATGGAGAGAATTTTGAAATGCAATAAGTCAAAAGCTTTCTAACCTAATGTTGTGAAAGATGAAATCCAACATGGGTTTTGGAATTTGAGATGGTAATAAGTGAACCTTCTATAATAGGAAATGTTGATTGAGTAGTAAATAGTAAATTGTGAAGTGAGAATGATANCTTTTAACCTAATGTTGTGAAAGATGAAATCCAAGATGGGTTTTGGAATTTGAGATGGTAATAAGTGGACCTTCTATAATAGGAAATGTTGATTGAGTAGTAAATAGTAAATTGTGAAGTGAGAATGATAAAAGAGTTGTTTTGCTAGACATTATTCCTTTGAGATAAAGTTTAGGGAGAATATATCATTTTTGTTTTTATGAAGATTGTTGTTTCCATTCTTTCTATCTTTTTTTTTTCATTTTTAAGGGAGTCGTCAGTTTGTTGATCGGCATATACTTTCATTTTCCTGAATAAGTCATTCTGGATCATGTAAACGATCAAGAGAAGAGAGGAATCGGAAAAGCACGACATGCGATAAAGGCGGAAAAATAGAAGAAAGAACGTGGAGAACTTCCAAGTGGCAAACCTCGCTATACGTCCGAACAAAATCAAACTGAAATGGCTTGTGTTAAATATCTGTGAAAGCATGCCTACGAAAGCTACCCACAAGCAGAGATTCAGGTGTATTTGTTTGTTCTGGGGTCCAGAGTAATCCCAATGGGATGTATCCCACTTAGTTAATTAAATTATGGGGGTTTCTTAGGAATACTTGATCTCAAATTATTTTGCTTAGATTAGTAATGACAACTAGCACATCAGAGAACAATTATTTTGCATGGGAATACTCTGTTACTTTCAATGCTCCCGCTAAGCCACTATGCGGAGAGTGAGTATCTCATGATGTCACATGGGTAACAGACTCATCGACATGCGGAGCCTACAAAATACTTAAATCATCCTGGCTGGGTATCCTTATACGTTAAAGCACACCGTGTCATAAGTGCAAAGGACAAATCATCGTATCCCAAATGGATGANCTTTGCTAGACAGTATTACTTTGAGATAAAGTTTAGGGAGAATATATCATTTTGTTTTTATGAAGATTGTTGTTTCCATTCTTTTTATCTGTTTTTTTTATTTTTAAGAAAGTCGTCAGTTTGTTGATCAGCATATACTTCCATTTTCCTGAATAAGTCATTCTGGATCATGTGAACGATCAGGAGAAGAGAGGAATCGGAAAAGCACGACATGCGACAAAGGCGGAAAAATAGAAGAGAACGTGGAGAACTTCCATGCTGCAAACCTCGCTAGGATAGGCCAAGCACATACGTCCGAACAAAATCAAATTGAAATGGCTTGTGTTAAATATATGTGAAAGCATGCCTACAAAAGCTACCCACAACCAGAGATTCAGGTGTGTTTGTCTGTTCTGGGGTCCAGAGTATTCCCAGTGGGATGTATCTCACTTAGTTAATTACATTCTGGGGTTGCTTAGGAATACTTGATCTTAAAGTGTTTTGCTTAGATTAGTAATGACAACTAGCACATCAGAGAACAGTTATTTTGCATGGGAATATTCTGTTACTTTCAATGCTCCCGCTAAGCCACTATACGGAAAGTGAGTATCTCATGGTGTCACATGGGTAACAGACTCATCGACATACGAAGCCTACAAAATAATAGAACCATCCTGATTGGGGTATCCTTATACGTTAAAGCACACCGGGTCATAAGTGTAAAGGACAAATCATCGTATCTCAAACGGGTGGCAACTCATTTGTAATCAGGACATCGAGATGCTACAAATAAAGGCAAAAGGAGCAATAGGGCTCAATAGGGATGGTCAAAGGAAGGGAGGAGAAATCTTTAGAAGGCTGTGGTATTTTGGTCATGGTACCTGATGCGAAAGTTTGTTTTGTGTTGCTTTTGTAAATATTTTTCAATATTACAAAACACATACGACAGTACTAATAATAAATATACAATTCAATCTCAATAAAAATAAATTTAGTAAAAATAATTTTATCTTTTAAAATATTTAAACTGTCAAACCCATAATAATAATGCAAGTATACGTATCGATCAAGTAATAAATGGCTCTAATGGAGTCCTAATTTTTTATCCTACAGGGAAGTTGGAAATTTTGATAACTATAATGTAAAACACAAAATTCAAACTACAAAACTTAAGTACGAAATTCAGATCTAAAGTAATTGAGTGTATGTTAAATAAAATCCAGTTAAAAGAATTAAGTTAATTAAATTATTTGATGAATTTCAAAAGTAAACTTATAAAAACTAAATAAAGGTTTTATGACAAAGAGTTCAAATTTAAGAAAGCATATTTCACTTTTACAATGAGTATATGAATTGTGAAAAAATTAAAATCATTTATATATATATATATATA
>JXCR01068016.1:241723-292928 GCA_002079205.1 Phalaenopsis hybrid cultivar
TATATATATATATATATATATATATATATATATATATAATAGTATTGTGTCAAATAGGAGCAATCTTATTCTTTACCCTCTTTCAAGTGCATAAAGAACATTGACTAATCCAGAGTTTGGTACCTAATTCCGTGGTTAGGTTGGGAGGATACCGACTCTCACTCCAAAGCTCCAACTTCTCCCTCGCTTGAGGGCTAACAATCTTGCATTAGTTTCTAATCAACTATATCAAATTGAGGATTTTAATATGTCACCTTAAAATCTCCAATTATGCATCCAACAAAGTATATTTCCTTATTTATTTGCACTCAACCTCATGAATTACATTCTCACCCATGAAATTGAATGTGACTCTCACCATGTTGTAGAAATCATAGCCCTTTCGGATCTTATGTTTCTCAATAAATTTTAACATTTCAATTGACCAGATCAAAAAGTAAATGAAGATTAGAGTTCAAATCATCACAAATTATTGATATTTAAAACCGTATAAAACAATATCAATTCTTCACAAAATCATATCTTAGAGTATGGAGAAGGATAAAGAAGAATACACAAAATTCATGAAAAGGAAATAACAAAACATGGATTTCATATATTAAAACAAGTTTACAAAACAAAGAAATAAAAGACACAACTTATCTCATACTCCTTCCCAAGCAAATCTCTAGAAGTTCTCTTTAAGCATTTTCCCTCTTTACAAAAACTCTCAATTCTCTCTTGGAAATGTAATGAAGAAGAAATCTCTCACTTTTCCTCTCCTCTTAACCCTCGAAGAAAATCTCCAAGTCCCTCACTCTCTCTTTCACGCCTCTCTCTCTCTTCTCCACTGAACCTCTCTTTAGCCTAGACTCCTCTCCTTTTAATTAGTGGCTGCCTCTTCTCAAAAAGAATTCAAAATTTTCTCCCAAATTTTCTCTAAAAGCTACACCTTTTGAATCTCAAAAGACATGTCCATTCATTCAAAAGACATATCCCTTCATTAAAGAGCCTTCCAAAGTGTTTGGATGCATTAAATCACTTCAAGAGGGTGTTTGAAACATTTAAAGCCTTCAAAATCCACTCAAAATTTGTACTGAACCGTCTTAATTTATCAAGTATCGTCTCTGGCACTTTAAGCGCCAAATCTCCTCTTTTTTGCTACTTTTGCTCCAAATGCTTAAAATTGATATGTCTACAACAAAAATATAAAAATACCCTTTTTTAAAGTGTAATATCATCAAAAATAAGTATAAAATGTATACTTAAAATAAAACATTATTTTGGTGTATCAGTAACATGAACCCATCTTTCAAAGCTACTAGGACTTTAAGTCTACATAGTCGTGAACGTAGTTGACTCGACGCATTCAGAAATTCTTGATCAGCAATCCGTGAATTGATTCGTCTATAGGGACCTCAAATCTCTAAGGTCAAAGGAATGAAACTATATTATATGACTATAAGATGGAGCTCCAAAAGATGGAACGTATACCAATAAAAATGGTAAGGATGCTGCTAGAAAGGAAAAGAAAGGAAGAGAAAGGAAGGTTCAGCTACAAATTTAGAAACACTCCCAACAAAGGACTTGTGCCCCATCTAGGTTAGGGGCATTCCAACGACGTAAGCTTTCTAGATAACCTCCCATATAGAAAGATATGTTGGGCCAGTCGGGTTGGAGAAGTACGGCGACTCATCCTCAGGACATGCAAAATCATGAAATTATCTAAAACAGTCCTTAGATATTGTGAAGTCCATATTAATTATGACTTGGGTGAGAGTCATGCCATGCAACCATTTAAAATTCAGCTCAAAGACCATGTAGAAAAATAAATGTAAGTTTTTAACGGTCCTGACAATTTTAATCCTAAAATATTGATTATCTCAAACTTTTATTATTAGGATTTTGAGTAGAAAATTTATAATTTTGAGGTCCATAATGAGCCAAGCTTATAATTTTTGGAGCATTCCAGATCAACCAAAAATAAATAAGAGAAAATAATTCATGCTTGCAAAGATACAAGAATGCAATAAACAAGTTAAAAATAATGAAAGGTCGGTGTCGTTGGGTCGGCAACATATCCTAGAAAAAAAGATAGTCAGACATCGCATAAGTACAAGTCTGGCCTTAATTCTATACATGAACGAGATTTGGAATTAAGGTAAGAGACGCGAGCCAATTGCTGTTGGTCCCCATCACGTGGATTTATTCGCATAATACCATGGAACCCATGCCTATACCTTATTTTTATTACATGAATCTCCTAAGACTCAAAAAGTATAAAAAAACAGAAAAAAAGACTCGAACTGCATGAAAACAACTTCAGCGAGAAAGCCAACAACATATAATGAGTTGTGTCTTTTTATCAGAGGAGCTAAATGACACCTGCAAGCAAAAGGTTGGTAAAAATCATCACCTGCCACCCCCCTTTAATGGTACATGTGTGTGTGCATATATATAGACACGACTCCCTATAGAAGAATCCATAATACACTATCGTGCATATTAAGAACACAAGTACACCAAAAAATTAAAAAAAAATGACACTTGGCTAGAACAACTAATCCAACAGTGAATAAAAGCCAGAGATGTCGAAATTACTACCTAGTACCCTTATCCTAACCAAGCACAAATCTAACAATAAGGTGTCCTAACCAGCTTCTAAGTGCTCAGGATAAGTCTCCAGGTATGTATGACTTTAACGGGGTTGTCACACCGGCCTCATTCTAGAGATCAAAGAGATCTAAAGGGTGTCACCTAGAAAAAATTTTGAAAGAGTTGGTCTTACATATGACCAAGCTTACTACATGCTTAATTTTAAAATTATGGCAAATGTAATAAGTAGAAAAATATAATTTTTTTATTTCTAAAATAAGGGTCATTAAATACGGACTCGTAACATGCAAGGTGATATGAATTAGACTCGTTGTATTCTTAGCATAGTCATACTCATGTCAATCCTAATGTGATAACTCGAATACTAACTGAGATTCACCCAACGAGCAATGTTTGTCAAAGCATCTTCTTTTTTTTATGCAACAGAAAGTGAGTGAAACATTCTTCCTCCCAATAGAGAAGAGATTTTAGATAAGTCATTCATTTTCATGAGTATCATTCTTCTCAATTAATTTTCTTTCCTTATAAACCCATAAGTACTTCTTGTGAAGTCTCTTATGCTTATTCCTTCATTCGGTTTTGGTTAACACAGAAGTAGCTTTGGAAGATGAGCCAACTTCACATACTGATGGGGCATTATTAACTTCATCAACACTTCAGTTTATTTCTCATCCATCATTTCAATAATCTCAGTCATTTCAGAGACTTTAATAACATGGTGATTTTTTATTTCCTTAGAATGTTTTGGATCCAATAAACAACAATAATAAAAGCAATCACAATAGAGGAACATCCAACAAATCTTCTCTTTAAGAGCTAGAAATCAGATTCAGACTTGAGTTTAAATTCCATCAAGACTTCCTTTTTTTCAATAATTTGAGGGGGTCTATCATGAAAAAGCTAAGATTACGTTGTCATTTTGAAGTAATTAAAACCCATTCCAAACTTAATGACAGGAAAACTATTGAGATTAATTGGATTGAGTGTCAGATTTGTTCCATTTTCAAAGGAGAGAATTAACTTGGGGTTAACATCTTTCATGTAAGAAGGATATCAAAGGGTAGTTTAATTTCAAATTTCTAAATTTTTGTGAATTTAATAATAAACTCATGCAAAAGAGAACTCAATCAAAGCATTGAATTTGACAAAAGAGAGTTCTAAACCATACTCATTAAATAATCTTTAAACAAAAACTTAAAGGACTCAAAGTTCGAAGCATGTTGAGTGGACCCATTCCATGATTTGGGGGTGTAAATTCCAAGGAGAATGAGATAGGTAGTCTAACTTTGAAAGGGATACATACACACTAACGATGAAAAATCATATAGGCCAATACAAGTGTTTTAGAGAGGATGCATCCCAACGGAATCTCTCTGGTAGGAAATTTTTTATGATGATGATGATGTGTCTGGTAAAAATTTTGAAAGATTTTTATGTAAAAGATCAAATGTGTCATTTGAAGAATAATATACTACTTTAAGAGACATAAATATTACTTTAGAATATATCTAATCACTTAGATGTGAAAAATCTTTAAATTTTATTGGTCTGCATAACTAAAGATTTTTTCCTTACCTTAGGAGTGTATACAGTATGATTTATTTTATTTTGTTGTTTGGAACCCCTACAAGGAAAAACGCTCATAGTTAATTACATCACAGAAATCGTGGCTCTTGAGAATACTCTTAATTAATGTATTATTTTATATCATACAAGATTAAAAGATTGATGTTTCAATACTTCAAATGAATATACTTAGGATTTGAAAAGATTTGTTTTGAAATTGAAATATTAGGTCTCACATTTCAATGATGATGTAATATGGAAAGGCCTAACAAAAAGGGCTAACCAACTATAAGAGCACACCCTAACGATTGGAATTATAAGTTTGTTGATAGAGTGTGATTTAGATTTAAAGGTTGGCTTTTCTTTGAAATGTTTGATTTGAGATGATAGAATTTAACTTGAGTTTGATTTAACTTGAAAAGGTTTGATTCAAGATGATTAATTTGAATTTTAGGTTTGTTTTAAGGGTTTTAAAATGTTTAAATTTTTGAAATGTTGAAAAAATTATGAAGTTTATTTAAAGTTGTTCGAAGATTATTTGAATTTTATTTGAATTTAGTTTAAAGTTGAGTTTAAAGGTTGGTTATAAATTTAAGAAATGCCTTGTCATTTTGAAAAAGGTTTTTTTTCTTTGAAGTTTTGAAATAAGTTTGAAGTTGTTTAAAGCTTTAAGACTTTCAAGTTTTGGAAAGATGTTGAAGCTTTAACTATTACAGATATTGAAGTTTTGGAAAGATTTTGAAGTTTTAAAAGTTTAGAACTTTGAAGTTTTCAAAAGGATTTGAAATTCTAAAATCTTAGATTTTGAAAAGAATTGAAGTTTTTGAAAGATTTTGAAGTTTTGAAATTTTAGGATTTCATAGTTTTAGAAAGTTTGTTGGAGTTTTAATTTTTAAGGTTTTGAAAAAGATTTGAAGTTCTAGAAAGTTTTTGAAGTTTTAATTGTTTAAATTTGATTTAAGTTGAAGGAGTGCATAAGGTTTAGAATGAGAAGGTTCGACTTGAGAATTATTAATTTAAAGATCTAAATCCTAGACTAAAAGAACATGATAGGCTAGAAAGAATTCTATAAGAAAGTGAAATCCAAATCTGAACATAAAACTAAATTTTTTAAGGAGGCTAAATAGTTGGACTACCTAATGTTTGGGTATAATTCTTTCAATCAAGTTGTCAATGGCTTTCCATCATTCTGAGTTTATTGGTATATTTAGTCAATTAAAAGTTGTTGAAGAGATTGGCTTGGAAGAATAAGAGATAATACTAATTAGCCTAAAATATTGGAGAAAGAATGGATAATAAAGATGTTACAAAAGTTGCCCATCAAGAAGAAGAGGTCATAATTCAGGAACCTTATTATTAACATTGAATAATCTCTTACTTGCATGATATTGAGAATGACTATGTAAAGATTAATTTATTTACTTGGGTGAAAATAAAAATAATGAGATATTTTCAAACATTATTAATAGTATGCAAGATAAAAAAATTATATGCATGTTTTTTTCTTTTATTTTTTTTCTAATATTTTAAAAAATCTACCTCATGCATGCTCTTTTTTTTATTATATTTAAATATTGTTATTTATTTCCTTTTATGTAATAATTGATCTCTTTATCTATAATATCATTAATTATTGATTTTTTTAAATATTATTGTAAACAACATTTGTTTGTAAGAATGAGCCACCTATTACGCTGATATCATATAGATTTAATAATATAAGGATGGTTATTAAAGATTGCTATAAACAATTGAGAGTAATATAAGAATATTTAAGAAATATTGCTCAACATCGATTACAATTTAAGTTTATTGATATTTAAAAGTAAGAGGAGCGTCTTCAATGGATTGGGATGGAGTTTTTGACGACCTATGCATAACTCTGGGAAGTTTTAATTATTACTGAAAATAGATACTTAATAAATAAAATTATAATTGTACACCTAAAGAAAATGTAACACCTTCCATAAATATAACTCTTTTTCATACAATAGACATGGAGAGAAAGCGATTGAGTAATTTCCTTTATTTATAATTTTTACAGGAAAATTCCCTACAATGTAGCTTAATAAAACACATTATTAACATGCGGTAATCAGGGTAAAAAAGTAGACAAACAAAGCAAGTAAGACAGACAGACAGTGTTGATTAAATGTATTATATTATATTTTTATCAATAAGTTATATATCTTTTTGTGTTTTCGGCTCTAATAGAAATTAAAATATTCATATTCTATTTTTCATAATATACCTAATTTGATTGCATGATTATTCAATTATTAATATAAAATGCTTATAAGTAATCTAATACTATCTTGTAAAAAAAATGATTATACAAAGCTGAATTTTTCTAAAAATCTGCTAAGAAAAATTAGTTTATGTTATTAATGGATTAATGGTTGAAAACTTAATTTTTAAGCTAATTTTGCTCATCATAAATTTCTGATTATTTTATGCAAAAAAAAGAGGGTATTGGAGAATCTTTTGCATAAATCTATAAAAAACCAACATTTCTTTTAGTGAACTTTTAAATGATACTCATGATGTTGTTTTGAACTAGCAAATCCACCAAAAATCCACTAGAAAAATTCACTAATAGAGTTTAAGATTTCAATAGTATTTCCATTAGAGATATCTATCATGAACAAAAATCCACAAATTTTATTTATTTGTAATGAATGTTCATGATAACATGCTCTCTTACTGTGTTGCAAGGCATTATATTAAAGGGTTTTGTATTATAATTTAAAAAAAAATTCTCAATTTATATATTAAAAAATATGTATGGGAATGTATAATTCCAATGCAAAATGCATTTGAGAAAACAAATTTATGGCTAAATTTTTCAAATAAATTAAAATTATGATGCATTTATTAAACTTCTTTCTATCTATTTTTTCTTTCACATAAGTAATATAGTTATAATAAACATCTCATACATACATACATACATAGTATATGTATGTATGTGTATATATATATATATATATATATATATATATATATATATATATATATNAACAATCTCGCATTAGTTTCTAATCAACTAGACCAAATTGGGGATTTAAATCTGTCACATTAAAATCTCCAATTATGCATCCAACAAAATATATTTTCTTATTTATTTGCACTCAATCTCATGAATTACATTCTCACACATGAAATTAAATGTGACTTTCACCATATTGTAGAAATCATAACCCTTTCGGATTTTATGTTTCTCGATAAATTTTAATATTTCAGTTGGCCAGATCAAAAAGTAAATGAAGATCGGAGTTCAAATCATCACAAATTATTGACATTTAAAACCGTATAAAACAATATCAATTCTTCACAAAACCATATCTCAGAGTAGGGAGAAAGACAAAGAAGATTACTCAGAATTTATGAAAAGGAAACAACAAAATATGTATTTCATATATTAAAACAAGTTTACAAAACAAAGAAATAATCTCTTACTTGCATGATATTGAGAATGACTATGTAAAGATTAATTTATTTACTTGGGTGAAAATAAAAATAATGAGATATTTTCAAACATTATTAATAGTATGCAAGATAAAAAAATTATATGCATTTTTTTTGTCTTTTATTTTTTCTAATATTTAAAAAAATCTACCTCATGCATGCTCTTTTTTATATTATATTCAAATATTATTATTTATTTCCTTTTATGTAATAATTGATACTTAATAAATAAAATTATAATTGTACACATAAAAGAAAATGTAACACCTTCCATAAATATAACTTGTTTTCATACAATAGACATGAAGAGAAAGTGATATGAGTAATTTCCTTTATTTATAATTTTTACAGGGAAATCCCCTACAATGTAGCTTAATAAAACACAATATTAACATGTGGTAATCAGGGGAAAAAATAGACAAACAAAGCAAGTAAGATAGATAGAGAGTGGTGATTAAATGTATTATATTATATTCTTATCAATAAGTTGTAGATGTTTTTTGTGTTTTTGGCTCTAATAGAAATTAAAATATTCATATTCTATTTTTCATAATATATCTAATTTGATTGCATGATTATCCAATTATTAATATAAAATGCTTATAAGTAATCTAACACTATCTTGTAAAAAAAATGATTATACAAAGCTGAAGTTGTTCTGCAAATCTGCTAAGAAAAATTAGTTTATGTTATTAATGGATTAGTGGTTGAAAACTTAATTATTCAACTAATTTTGCTCATCATAAATTTCTGATTATTTTATGCAAAAAAAGAGAGTATTGGAGAATCTTTTGCATAAATCTATAAAAAACCAACATGTCTTTTAGTGAACTTTTAAATGATACTCATGATGCTTTTTTGAACTAGCAAATCCACTAAAAATCCACTAGGAAAATTCACTAAAAGAGTTTAAGATTTCAATAGTATTTCCATTAGAGATATCTATCATGAACAAAAATCCACAAAATTTATTTATTTTTAATGAATGTTCATGATAACATGCTTTCTTATTGTGTTGCAAGGCATTATATTAAAGGGTTTTGTATTATAATTTAAAAAAAAAAAATTCTCAATTTATATATTAAAAAATATGTATGGGAATGTATAATTCCAATGCAAAATGCATTTGNACTCATGATGCTTTTTTGAACTAGCAAATCCACTAAAAATCCACTAGGAAAATTCACTAAAAGAGTTTAAGATTTCAATAGTATTTCCATTAGAGATATCTATCATGAACAAAAATCCACAAAATTTATTTATNCTCGGAGGACGACGGATTGGGGGGAAGGAGGAAGAAGAAGGGGTTGAAGGATAAGATTAAGGAGAAGTTGCCGGGAGGACATAAGAATGAGCAGAAGCATGAGAAGAAGGGTATAATTGAGAAGACTAAGGAGAAGCTACGTGGGAGTCATAGCCAATGAGGCTGTGTGGAATGGGAAAAAAATTACGTACATAAGACATAAGAAGTACGCAGCTCGCGTACGTCTGTAAGGGAGGATTTTAATATATATATGAAAACAGAAACGCGAAACTTACTAGAAGGTACATATAGGTTTCATGGAGGTTACAGTGGGTATAAAGCGGTTATACCCTCCTAAAATTCTCCCGGTAACACGTTTGCAGGTTACAGACGTACGCAGCTCTGCGTACGTCTTATGTACACAATTTTTTTCGGTGTGAAATGTGGCAGTCGTTTGAGTGATTGTGCTTTTGTTCTTGTTTTTTTGGGTTTTGCTTGTATTAGTTTATTATCTATTTTGGGTTTTGCTTGTGGTAGTTTATATATATATCTATTATTTTAAGAAATAACTGTTGAGTGAAGAAGTAAAGGCTTGAAACTATAACCTTAATTATATGGGTGAGTGGACAAATCACTAGGTTAAGGCTTTATTTAATATTTTACTCATACATTTAAACTAAGGCATCACAGTGCATGCAACCTAAAGCTCATATAGTTAAACATAGGAACCTCAATGCTTACAGAGACATTGACAAACACATCTACATAAAAAAGCATAAGGCTATGCAGCACTTCTGTTTTTAATTCTTTATTTTTTTATCTAAATTTATAAAAGACAATGAAATGGAAAGAAAGCCTCAAACTATTATTATGCATTGAAACANTTTTAATTTTTTTATCTAAACTTATAAAAGACAATGAAATGGAAAGAAAGCCTCGAACTATTATTATGCATTGAAACATGAACATAAGAGTTGTGGATAACTTTGATCTCAGTCAAATAAGCTTTCATGTCAATTACAATCATTTAGTAGTAGAAAGCTAATTTATTTATTACACATATTTATTAGCAGCTTCCATAGAAGCACATAGATATTTGTTACCCAAAGGCTATATAGATTTAGAAATAGCAGCTTAATCTTTCACCTTCTCCATTTGAATAGGTTCAACTAGCACTGCATTTATGCTCTGTTTCATATTGTGATCTGATGAATTTGTATATCGGTCATTTCCAAGGTAAATAAACTCATTAAATCGGGCAAGATTAACGATAGGCCAAACCAACGACAATGGCAAGTTGCTCAGCTCAACAAATTCTTTATTGATGCTTTTCCAAGCATTATTTGACATCTCCGTTAGCTTGTTGCATGCTTCTTCTTCAGAGCATCCATGTTCCATGGCATAACTTTGAACAGCTGAAGCAACATGAGTTCTCTTTCGTTCATGCTGAAATAAAATTTCATAATAACGATATTTGTCATCAAAATTTACTTAAAAATGTAAATAAAAGATACAAAATTTTATTACCTCAAAAGAGACAATGTCATTCATTAGCCTTCCAATTACACAGGACGACATGACGATCTCGGGTAGGCTAATAACCCAATCAAACACCTCTTTAGAAATAGCCTCCTTCATGCCCATATAAGAGGCACATGTGAGAAATGAGTAACCAGCCGTAAGAAGTGAGGCACCAAAATGTTCCTCAAGCTTAGGCACATAGCCCTTATTTGCCCATATTGCTTCTTGAAGATATGCTTTTGATACTTTCTTCAACTGTATTTTAAAATTTAAACAAAAAAAAACATGGATAAAGAACATAGAAAAAATATATTTTTTATATCAATCTTCAATATTAACTTTAAAATAAATTTATCTCATCTAAACTTCATCACATTTTCTTTCTAAAGTTTGAAGCTAATAATATTGGGATTGCACATCAATTTTATAGGCTACCTCATATAAAAGATATTGCACGCGGAATGAACTTTGCTCGGGCTCTAACTCAATTTCTATTTCTTTGAAAGTTTCAAATAAGGAACGAAAGCTATGCTGCATATATTCTGGTAAATTGTCTATAAGTTTAATATCCCATCTGCAATGATGAAAAAAACATATGATCAAACTACAATCAATAATTTTGTATGCTATGAAACATACACACATTTGTCTATCAACATTTTTAAATCATTGGGTAGGATCCCAAAATTTATAAATGTTAAAAAGAGTTAAGATGTTGTGTAGCTTGTGCAATTTGAGTTGGTGAATCATGTTACCCTTCTATTGCATCAGTGAGCAAATGAAGCTCCTCCACCGTTCCATAAACATCATATATATCATCTAGAAATGACATTTGTGTTATACACTTTGTCATTATTATTCTAGCACGTGAATAGTTTGGCTCAAAATATACTGAAAGCACCCAAAAGTAGCATTCCACTAATCGATCACGGGAGAATGGCAGCCTCTTTGACAAGCCCAAGTTTTTCCACCACCTGGATTGAAATTATATGTTAAGAATCTATAGCATACATTTAGTCAGCTTTGTTCCCCCTTACATATGCCTTTCGCTTGTGTGCAGACATAATGAAAAAGTAAATGTATTTTTATTCTCAAGGAATGGCAATACATGCACAGTTTTGTTTGATCTAAAATATAACCTTTAGTCATACATTTATATTAGAAGTCAATTGCTAAAAAACACATTCATGACTTAAAATGACATGTCTAATTTTATATTCTGAAACATGGACATATAGTTCTTAACAAACTTACAGTGATAATTTGTGTGCCTCCTCTTGATGCATTGCTTGCAAACATATGAAATCAAATTTTCCAAATTCCAAAAGAGCTCCATTGAATTTTGTATCTTGCTCATAAATCGACAAGTAGTTTCTAGTCTTAATCCTATCTGTTCTTTTGAAAAGTGGTATTTCTAATGAACTTGATACCAATAAAGAAAAATGTGGCTCCAGCTGGCTTTTCATTGACATAAGATGAGTCTTAGAAAAATTACTAGCTTTGTCAAGTATCTCTTCTGTTGCCATTGCAAGATGTGCGGCATCATATAAGCTCAACAAAGCCTTAGCATCAGAGCTAAAGCAATCCTTAAAGTCTCCCTTCTCATCCAGAAACTTATTAAAGACATCTGTGGCAATAGATGAATAATAAATACATGTTTACTCTCTATTTTCAAAGCAAGTAACTCACAATTTATAAAATTAACACAACTAGTGCATTCAATTGCACAAGTTCTATTTAAATAAAAGAATAAAATAAACATAAATGCAGTCAAATTTAAAACATAACCAATGACATTGTAATGGGAGACCAGTCTATGTAAAAGTATAAATATAATTGAAATTTCTAAAATAACGGCTTACCTGAAGAAATGTGATATCTTTGTTGTCTTAACAATCTAAAACGGAGAGCAACTGTATATAAATCATTCTCTTCATAAGCAGTATTGAACAAGTGACATAATGCCTCGTTGATTTCCTTTTGAAAGTGATACCCAATTCCAAGACGTTGGATTGCATCAATCAACTCCATCATTTGTAGAGAGTCTTTTGTGTTGTTGAACATTTGAGTTATCTCAACTTTGAGCTCATCCATCCTTGGTTTTAGAGACGCCTTCCATGATTATGTGAGTAAAAAACCATCATGTTTATTGGTATAACATTTAAAATATTAGAAATTATCTATCTTATTTTTATAAATCTTTCATCATTTAAGAATGGAAATGTGAAGCGAGTTACTCCCAAGTTGCATAGATTATATATAAAGAACGACTCCTTACGGTAAATAAATAGAATACATTGAGGTAAAAACTTTAAGATATAACATTAGTCATAAAAACCAAATTTTATGTTGACAACAAAAGTTTAGAATTTCCAAAATTGATCAGTACTTATAGAGTACCTAGCAAAAGTTCTAACAAAAAGATAGAATATCTAAATAAGAAAATAATGAAAGATTAAAGTGAGATTTTATATGATAATCCTTGCAAGTTTATAAATAATGTTGAAATGATTTGTCCGAAAAAAAAAATATTTGATGAGAAAGTATGCATTTTAAAATTAATTTTTTTTTAATTGATTTTCTTAATTGTGAGTAATATGATTAAGCCAATAAATTTTGGGTTTGGTTTTGAGTTATAATGTAAGAGTATACAGTTTTTTTGCACGTATCATGTCTAATGACATAAATTTTTATCAATTACTTCTGGATAATTAAGTTAAGAAAGAAAGGTAATTCAAATAACTATAGCTATGTAATGAAAATATTGATTGATTTTTTGTTTATCATATGGCTAGAAATAAAAGATTTACATAAAAAGCTACNAGAGATAAAATGTAATAAAAATAGTTTTATAAAGATTGAGAAGAAGCATGTAATGAAAATATTGATTGATTTTTTGTTTATCATATGGCTAGAAATAAAAGATTTACATAAAAAGCTACTTAAATTACTTTATTTATCATCATTCAAAGTTGAATATATTATAAATGCCGGTAAAAAAACTAGTGAAATTTGGTCTAATTTTGATTATTTTTTATGTTCTAATCTTATGGTAGCAATCTAAATAATTTGCAAGCATTCATATAAATGTATAGATAAAAAAGAAAAAAAAACAAAATAAAAAAAAATGATATAAAAAATGGAATTTGGTAGATGCCCAAAAATCAATTTCTCATATTTTTTTTGGCCTCATAATGAGAGTCTGGGTCATGCGCCAAAAATTCCAGAGCCCCGTGCTACGGTGTGATAGAACCATTGACCTGAGGGGACTTACAGTGACCCCGCCACCAACAAACCAAGGCTTGCAGCATACATATATATATAGTTATATATGATGTACATATAGATAAGAAACTGATAAAATACCAATTCATGGGCTGAAATAGGATTATAAGAAAGGAAGTAATCTCCCCAAACACTGGGGTGGTAATCTCCACTCTTGCGAACAGAATCAAAGGAGAGTGGAAAAGCTTTGAGAGTCTCCATTTTTTAGCACGTAGAAGCAATGAAAAGAAGTTGCAGAAGCTGTGCTGAATATATGCTTCGTTAGGTGGTATTTATAGTTGCAGGCCTCCCCATGCAATCNTTGGTAAAAAAGACTAGTGAAATTTTGACTAATTTTGATTATTTTTTATGTTCTAATCTTATGGCAGCAATCTAAATAATTTGCAAGCATTCATATAGATAAAAAAGAAAAAAAAAGCAAAATAAAAAAAAATGATATCAAAAAATTTTAATTTAAATTCTTAATTCAAATTATCAAATGGCCCTGAAGTGTCTTGATTTAAAATACTATATAGTAAATTGATGATTATATCATTTATAATGCTAAATTATTATTGAGTCATTAAAACTCATATCTGAACTCTTTGAGCTTCGGAAACTGAAACTTTTCTTCCCTATCAATATTACATCTATCCATCTATAAATTTAAAATGGAATTTGGCAGATGCCCAAATATCAATTTCTCTTTTTTTTTTGGCCTCATAATGAGTCTGGGTCATGCGCCAAAAATTCCCGAGCCCCGTGCTACGGTGTGATCGAACCATTGACCTGAGGGGACTTACAGTGACCCCGCCACCAACAGGCCAAGGCTTGCGGCATATATATATAGTTATATATAATGTACATATAGATAAGAAACTGATAAAATACCAATTCATTGGCTGAAATAGGATTATAAGAAAGGAAGTAATCTCCCCAAACACTGGGGTGATAATCTCCACTCTTGCGAACAGAATCAAAAGAGAGTGGAAAAGCTTTGAGAGTCTCCATTTTTTAGCACGTAGAAGCAATGAAAAAAAGTTGCAGAAGCTGTGCTGAATATATGCTTCGTTAGGTGGTATTTATAGTTGCAGGCCTCCCCATGCAATCTCTAATGTTTTGTTGTTGCATTTGCATGAAATATATGAGACAAAATACATCTTCTTCATGCTTTCCAGAGTATATTCTCTTGCCTTCTAATCCTTTTTGTTATTTATTTGTTTGCTATTGTAATGCGTTTGCATCTTTGGAAAGATTTGAAAAGACTATGGAATACAGTCATTTATCTTAATTTTTAACATAAGAAATTCCTTAAAATGTTCATTAGATTTANAAAATATATGAGACAAATTACATCTTCTTCATGCTTCCCAGAGTATATTCTCCTGCCTTCTAATCTTTTTTGTTATTTATTTGTTTGCTATTGTAATAAGTTTGCATCTTTGGAAAGATTTGAAAAGACTATGGATTACAGTCATTTATCTTAATTTTTAACATAAGAAATTCCTTAAAATGTTCATTATATTTATTTTTAATAATCATGGTGTTAGGTGTAGAACCACTAAATGAACTATTTCTAATAGTTTATTTTCAGTGGCATTTGATCGCCAGTCAAATTTGGCAAATTGTAACGCTTTTGAACCAAAAAAANCTAATAGTTTATTTTCAGTGGCATTTGATCGCCAATCAAAATTTGGCAAATTCTAACGCTTTTGAAAAGAAAAAAAAAAACTATTTTTTATTACTTTGTGAAATTTTAGTGTAATTAGGGCAAGCTCGGGGCAATTTATTTGGTGGGATGACATTTTGAAAACACACCTGATCTGTTTGGGTAAATTGCGTCTTGACTGTTTATGCGTTTCGAAAACACTGAAAATAGCGTTTTCACACCGCACCTATCTTAGTGCAGTGACAACTTTCTAGTAGCGGTCTGACTTTTCCAAAAAAATAAAAATTTGTAATAGCTACCACACCTAGTTTATCAACATATTATTTTTAATCAACTTATCAACATATTATTCAATAAACTGCAACTGCCCCATGCGCCATAGTATATTTATCATAGAAAGTATCATATATATATATATATATATATATATNACAATCATCATCTGGCTAAAATTTTATTTATTATAGATTAGATTCTTAATGATCTGACAAAAACCGAGTTTTTGAAAAAGATAATCTTGCTGTTGTGTCAAATGATTGGAGCTGTCACAATAAGATCGTTTCTAATGTCTCTCTCTCTCTCTCTTATTTAATAAAACTTGTCATGTAATGTTATTTATTGTTGAGCATATTATGCTGAGAGATTCTTCTTTGTGCTTCTATGACAAGTCCTTGTCAACTCTATAGATGAAGAATTGCATAGTTTAGTGATAGCCATGCACATGAAGAATTTCATGAACCAAAGATTTTTTTTCTTCCCCTACAATATGTTATTATTGTCAACTATTTTGATCTCTAATGTTATGTATTAAATTTTTTGCCTAAACATTTATTTTTCTATGCTTTTTAAATCACACATTATTCATTCGGTGTCAGAATAGATGGTTTACATGATAGACAACAATTGTATTCTTTATGAAAGATTAAATGACATTAAATAGATGTATTATTCTTCTTATGTTAATATAGAGTTTTAGGCTATCATGAGATTACGCAGATCTATTTGGCAGAGATGATATTATGTCTGGTAGATGTATATGCGGACAAGACGTAATATTTCATCCTTTCGAGATGATATTATCCCCAATGAATGTAAATTTTTTATAGGCTCATCTGAACCCTTGTCTGCATATACATTCACATTATTTCTTTATGAGAAACTTTTTTAAAAAATATTAGTCAAGAACTACGATTCAAAATTTTTTTGAAAGAGACTACACTCAAGTATTTCCAAAGAGTTGAGAGTTTTTATAGAACTTCTTTAACCATTAGTGATAAGTATGACAACTAATATATTTCAAGTTTTGGCCATTGTTTGCCTATATATCTTTGCTTCTAAGGATATGCTTTTCTCACTTTTCAATTATAATTATAAAAATTTCAAAATTACAAGAAATATTAAAAAAGAGCTATATATATATATATATATATATGTGTGTGTGTGTGTGTGTGTGTGCGCGCGCGCCGCGTACTCAGATCAGTTGCTCGGGCATCTTCTTGTCAGTTGTAAGTTCCCTCTGGTGTGGGGCTGGATTCCCCCGAGTGTAAGGTGTGGTACTGTAATTATAGGAGCATAAGTGATGGTCTGGACTAGTATCTTAGCCTCCGGTCATTTCTTTATTATATATATATTCACATTCTATAAATTCACAAATAATAATTGTAAAATAGAGCATTTATTCATTGCTGGAGTATTAGTTCTTCAGACAATTGTTCCTGCGCTCGTCGTTCAATTCAAATTCAGAGAGAAAGTTAGAAAATTGGTGTGTAGAATAGAAAAGGAGTAGTTGTATAATTATCACCTTTACATGTTTAAGAAAATATTTTTTAATTTTATCATAGATTCCAGAAGAAATTTTAAGTTTAATGGTGTAGCATTTAAAAAATAATAAAATAAATTAAACTTATTGTATATTAAAAAATTTAGAAAATATTTAGCTAGCTAAAACCTTTCTCATTTAATAACTAGAAATATTTATCTAGCTATTTCCAAGTTGCATGAGTCATATGCATAACTATTATTTGTTAGATTAATTTCTTAACAGTATTTTTTGCTTCAATTATGGTAAAAATAAGTAGAATATGTTTTGCTGAAAACTTAAAATTATAATAGTAATGGTATATAAATTTAATTTTGAAAATAAAATTAATGGATTTTTTAATATGGTCAATACATGTAGAGTACCTGGTGCAATTTTTTACAAATGCCAAGATAGAATATATATGCAAGGATATATATATATATATATATATATATATATATATATATATATATATATATATATATNGCTCAAACCAAAAGTTCAGATGTCATAAAAATGATAGAAAATAAAGGTATGCAAATGCAAATCAACATGCAAAACATGCATGTACTACGAACCACATGTCAAAAAATGCAAATCCCCTCTCTTATCAAAAAGAGGGTGTTGTGATGCCGTGAAAATGAATTTATTAAATGATATCGAAGATCAAAAGATAAAAGGGGTCTGTTGACAGACAATGTAGCCTAAACCTAGTCACGAATATTATCTATGTGCTCTTCACATAGGTGGTATGAAAAATAATACAAAAGAAAATGAGCTCAGGTTAGGTCGTGTCAACAATCGATATGAATGACATAAGCCTGATTGATCGATCGGGCAAGGCAGAACTACCACTCATGCGAAAGGGTGTGCCAATGGTTTAGAGGAGAAAGTGTTAAAGTCAATGATCTATAAACATGGAAGGCCCACTTGTTTGAAATAATCGAAATCAGTCCATTGACATGACTGAAAAGCCAAATGAGATCACCACCGATATGGAAGGGCATTCTAACAACCGAGAGAAACATTATTGTATTTCTCGGCTTACAAAGCTAATAGAAGATAATCTCAAACCAGTCAAATTGGTCCTAAATAAATGATGTGTCTCATATCTACTACACCGTACAAGGCAATGCATTAACGATGTAACTAATAAGAGAAGAAGAAAGGTAAAAGTTCATTTAACTCCTGATGCCATAGTGCCAAAGGTTGACACTACAACTACAAAAGAGGAACACAATGTTGTATTCTTTCCAATAAGAAATACGACATTGCACCTCAAAGTAGATTCCAAGCACATACTTGGTTTTATTCATTCTCATGAGGGATTATTCATACCTTTGATGAGCTTGTTAAATTATTTGTGGAGTAATTCATTATAAATGAGAAGATTATCAAAGACCCCTCTCACCTTTTCGAGATTCAACGAAGTGAGGGAGAGCCGGTAAAAAGATTGTTTCCATAAATTCTCTATTAAAGTTTGTCAAATCTCAGGAGTAGATCTAGAATTACTAAAATGTGACTTCTTGGGAGGATTACATCTTGGTCCTTTCTACTCAACTTTAATATTAGAAATAATTCATTCACATGATGACTTCATCCATCGCGTTGAAGCCCAAAATGCAACTGATGAAGTCATTAATACACATAAAAAGCATTTTGAACCATTCATAGAAAAGCACAAGAACAATATTAGAGATGCAACACAATCAACTCAGTGAAATAAGTACGAGGTTCAAGGAAACCAAAATATAACCCCTCAACCTCAAAAACATGAATCCTGACTAGACCAAGAACTCACGCTGCTTAAAACATCATGTGATAATATTCTGATGGAAATTCAAGATAAGAAGAAAACTTTTAAATGACTACCTCTATTAAAGTTAAATTTGGGGAATTGGGAATAATATTATCACATTCTTTGAAGTCATTGTCATAACACTGAAGCATGTTATCAATTTAAAGAAGAAATTGAAAAGTAATTCAGTAATGGTATTTAGGCTAATTCATACAAAGTAAGATTCCCCACATGAACAACACTTCTATTAGGGGCAAGCAAACTCAAAGACAACAATGAGAAAATCATCAGAGTACGGAAAAAATAGAACGATCATGGGAGTATCTTTAATGTTCAAGCAAGTTCTTATCAGTTCATATGAAGAAACTTTGCCAAAGAAATCTCATGTTAGACACTCCATCACCTTTGATGAATTTAATCTTGAGAGGGTACATATCCCTCACCAAGATCTTCTAGTTATAAGCATTAGAATTAATGAGCCTTATTATAATGTAAAAAGAATCATGATTGAGGGGGGAAGTTTAGTTGTTTTTTTTATTTTATTCAACATTCCTTGGTTTAGGATTTACGAAGGAGAAACTGCAACCTGCTTATAGACCTCTTTACTGCTTTGATATCTAGGTTGTGGGTGTCAAGAGAATAATCACTCTCCCTGTCACTTTGGGAGTGTTTCCCTGGCTTATGAATCACCTGATTCAATTTATAGTTATCAAAGTAAAATCAACATATATTGTTATCTTTGGAAGACCTCTTTAGTCAATTTTGGTGTTGTGATTTCTATACCACATATTCAAATAAATTTATCAGCACCATAAAGAGTGGCAGAGTACTTGAGGATCAGAAAATAACACAATTGTGTCATCTCATTAAAGTTGAACTTTGCCCATCAGTGACTCAATATTGAAAGTTTTGACCTAAAAAATGAACATATATCACAATGGACATCATTAGTATAGTAGAATACTTGATATGCATTTTTTTTTCAGATGAACATTCTTCGCAAATAATGATGCTTGGATCCTTACTTTGTGATGAGCAGAAGATGGAATGTGTGGAATTTCTCCACAAGAAGCAATACATATTTGCCTGGAGCCTTATTGATATGCCCAGAGTTGTCCTTGAAGTGATTATGCACTCATTAAAAATAGGTTCCACATATAAGCCAATCATTCAAAAGAAGTAAAATTTTATATCAGAACCCCAAACAATTGAACAAGAGCTCAATAAACTTCTCTAGGCTAATTTCATATGGGAAGTACATCACTCAGTTTCGTTAGAAAACATCATTTTGATGAACAAGGTTTCTGGAGCATGAAAAATGTGTGATTGGGCTAGGTCTCCTAGTTTTTTTCCCTTTTTAGATTTTTCCATGTGAAAATTTTGGTGTGAGACCTCGCTACTTCACTTTTATCCGTGTGTGTTTGATTTTCGTATAATACTAAAAAATTACAATACTCCTTTATTTCTCTTAATTCTCTAGTTCATATATATATATATATATAGCTTACTTTGAATNCATATACATACATATATATATCTATATATATATAGATACATACATATAGATACATATATATGTATGTATATATGTATGTATGTATGTATGTATATATATGTATATGTATATGTATGTATGTATATATGTATGTATGTATGTATGTATATATATATCTATATATATGTATGTATATATATGTATGTATATATCTATATATCTATATATGTATGTATATATAACATATATACATATATACATAGATACATATATACATAGATACATATATACATAGATACATATATACATACATATATACTTATATACATAGATACATATATACATACATACATACATATATACATAGATACATATATACATATATACATATATAGATACATAGATACATATATACATATATACATATGTACATACATCTATACATCTACATATATACATATATACATATATACATACACATATACATCTATATATATACATATACATACATACATACATACATACATATATATATACATATACATACATACATACATACATATATATATATATATATATATAAATCAAAATATGTTATGTCCATCACACCTAAGGAATAGAGAGTTGGTTGAATGAGAGGAACAAAGAAAGAGAAATTGAGAAAAGAAACAGAGTGCACAATGACAATTTGACAAAAGTTTTGAGAGAGTAAATTTAGTAGTCATTTATGACCCTCTGTTTATATGTTTCAAGGGTATTTAGTAAAATTACATGTTTATCCTTCTTTTAATAGGGACTTTAAAAGCCATTATTTCACCTTTTCATAATTATAATTGACTTCAAGACCGTTTCATATTCATAATTTACATTGACACTATTTTGTATTCATAACTGTTTAAAGATGGGCTTTTAATGAATCGTGAATCTTATCATTCAATCAGCCGAAAACTTTTGGTTGTTCAACATACCTTTGGTTAGTTGAGAGGTCATTGGTCGACCCTCTCAATGGAATCATGAGTAGAGGCCCTCCTATGTTAGAGCGAACGTGGTCCATCAGGTATAGAGCGTATCACCGTAATCTGATGGGCAGCTCTCTTTAGACAAGGGGTTTTCTGAGAGGATCTGAAAGGTGTTCTACAGAGTGCCTTTTGACTATCTCTATAAAGAGTTCCAGACTCAATGAAGGAGCGGGTTATGAACGATTGTCCCTCGAATTAGGTGCCTTTTATGCTTTGCTTTGATATGCATCTGTTTGGTCAGCTTAGAATTCCAATCAAATANATCACACCTAAGGAATAGAAAGTTGGTTGAATGAGAGGAACAAAGAAAGAGAAATTGAGAGAAGAAACAGAGTGCACAATGACAATTTGACAAAAGTTTTGAGAGAGTAAATTAAGTAGTCATTTATTAAAGAAATGATCCCCTGTTTATATGTTTCAAGGATATTTAGTAAAATTACATGTTTATCCTTCTTTTAATAGGGACTTTAAAAGCCATTATTTCACCTTTTCATAATTATAATTGACTCAGAGACCGTTTCATATTCATAACTTACATTGACACTATTTTGTATTCATAACTGTTTAAAGATGGGCTTTTAATGACTCGTAAATCTTATCATTCGGTCAGCCGAAAACTTTTGGTTGTTCAACATACCTTTGGTTAGTTGAGAGGTCATCGGTCGGCCCTCTCAATGGAATCATGAGTAGAGGCCTTCCTATGTTAGAGCGAACGTGATCCATCAGGTATATAGTGTATCAACATAATCTGATGGGCAGCTCTCTTTAGACAAGGGGTTTTCTGAGAGAATCTGAAAGGTGTTATACAGGGTGCCTTTTGACTATCTCTATAAAGAGTTCCAGACTCAATGAAGGAGCGGGTTATGAACGATTGTCCCTCGAATTAGGTGCCTTTTATGCTTTGCTTTGATATGCATCTGTTTGGTCAGCTTAGAATTCCAATCAAATGAAACGACGCTTGGTATTTCCGTCTTTTAATTATCCCAATGCACTGTCCTTTGGTGTTCATAAGCGAAACCCACTAATTTTTCTCGAAATTCATGCGATCATAATTTTGATGTACATATTTAGTTCATCTATTCTCTTACTTCTTGAAAGTGAGAATTCTGATAAAAATAAGAGAATTAAATGCAAGAATTATGAATGCATAAGGTATCATGTATGTAGCTTACTTTGAATTATATCTTTACTTATCACTACAGGATTATGCCAAAACAACTTCAAACAATTTTTTTTGCTAAATTGTAAAAGATCAAACACAAAATAATATTACTCGCAGATTTGTGTCAGACATATGGTCAATGCAAAAACAGGTATCGCAAATGCAATTAGTCGACCATTGCTCTCGCAAAAAAAATAAAAATGTCAAATTTTGCATCCAACATTATCAACTTTAGCTAGTTTTGATGTGATTCGTGGGNCCCACTAATTTTTCTTGAAATTCATGCGATCATAATTTTGATGCACATATTTAGTTCATCGATTCTCTTACTTCTTGAAAGCGAGAACTCTCATAAAAATAAGAGAATTAAATGCAAGAATTATGAATGCATAAGGTATCATATATGTAGCTTACTTTGAATTATATCTTTAGTTATCACTACAGGATTATGCCAAAACAACTTCAAACAATTTTTTTTGCTAAATTGTAAAAGATCAAACACAAAATAATATTACTTGCAGATTTGTGTCAGACATATGGTCAATGCAAAAACAGGTATCACAAATGCAATTAGTGTCGACCATTGCTCACACAAAAAAAATAAAAATGTCAAATTTTGCATCCAACATTATCAACTTTAGCTAGTTTTGATGTGATTCGTGGGAACATATACATTACCCAAGGACTTTGCGTCCACTGTTTACAGACACAAATTTGCGTCAAATGTTGCTTCCATTTTTTCTATCGAAGATGTGGATTAGTGTAGGGCTTTTTAAAGGTATTTACATCAAAAATTTTGAACACAAATCAAAAATAATTGTAAACGCAAGTCTCCAACTTGGTAAAGCATGGAAAATGTACATAAAGTGCATAACAACCTGCATAAGCCAATGGATAATGGATATGTACAAAAAACCTAATACACCCTAGCCCTAATTCTAAAAAGAAACTACAAGGTTTTTGTCTATGTATACATCTACATGTAAGACGTCTAAATGCAATGTATTAGGGTCTTCAAACTGGTCTCGTCCTGAGCATCTGAATCAACTAGCCCCCATCATGATGAATGATGATTGTTAACTCAAGCTTATGCTTGGAATGATCTTATGAGATCTGATAATAACATGATAACTTGAATTATTGGTTTGAACAAACTAAATAGTAATGTTTGTTTCCCTATTATCATCATAGGTCCAACTAAAGGTCATCCGGGTACCACCATTAGCATGCAAACTCATCAGACCTAGATCAATATGGTGCATTAGAAAATAGGGTCATACTAAAAAAAAAGTAAGAGCCTTGATGCATCAAAACACATAAGCAATGTATAAAATATCATTTTAAGCATATGCCTTGGAGCTAAGCCCTAACAACACTGATATTAAGTCAAGCATCCTCTATGAGGATAAAATCAAGAAAGATGCATACAAATGGAGAATCAAGAGCTTTTAAGGAATGTAAAAATCTTGAAGCNCATTTACATAAAAAATTTTGAACACAAATAAAAAATAATTGTAAACACAAGTCTTAAAGCATGAAAAATGTACATAAAGTGCATAACAACTTGCATAAGCCAATGGATAATGGATATGTACAAAAAAACCTAATACACCCTAGCCCTAATTCTAAAAAGAAACTACAAGGTTTTTGTCAATGTATACATCTACATGTAAGACGTCTAAATGCAATGTATTAGGGTCTTCAATCTGGTCTCGTCCTGAGCATCTGAATCAGCTAGCCCCCATCATGATGAATGATGATTGTTAACTCAAGCTTATGCTTGGAATGATCTTATGAGATCTGATAATAACATGTTAACTTGAATTATTGGTCCAAACAAACTAAATAGTAATGTTTGTTTCCTTATTATCATCATAGGTCCAACTAAAGGTCATCCGGGTACCACCACTAGCATGCAAACTCATCAAACCTAGACCTATATGGTCCATTAGAAAATAGGGTCATACTAAAAAAAAAGTATGAGCCTTGATGCATAAACACACATAAGCAATGTATAAAATATCATTTTAAGCATATGCCTTGGAGCTAAGCCCTAATAACATTGATACTAAGTCAAGTATCCTCTATGAGGATAAAATCAAGAAAGATGCATACAAATGGAGAATCAATAGCTTTTAAGGAATGTAAAAATCTTGAAGCTCAAACTCAAAAGTTCAGATGTCATAAAAAATGATAGAAAAGAAAGGTATGCGAATGCGAATCAACATGCAAAACATGCATGTACTACGAACCACATGTCAAAAAATGCAAATCCCCTCTCTTATCAAAAAGAGGGTGTAGTGATGCCGTGAAAAAGAATTTATTAAATGATATCTAAGATCAAAAGATAAAAGGGGTGTGTTGACTTACAATGTAGCCTAAACGTAGTCACTGCAAAAGTTGAATATTATCTATGTTCTCTTCACATAGGTGGTATGAAAAGAAATACAAAAGAAAATGAGCTCATGTTAGGTTGTGTCAACAATCAATAGGAATGACATAAGCCTGATTGATCGATCGGGCAAGGCAGAACTACCACTCATGTGAAAGGGTGTGCCAATGGTTTAGAGGAGAAAGTGTTAGAGTCAATGATCTATAAACATGGAAGACCCACTTGTTTGAAATAATCGAAATCAGTCCACTGACATGACTGAAAAGCCAAATGAGATCACCACCGATATGGAAGGGCATACCAACAACCGAGAGAAACATTATTGTATTTCTCGGCTTACAAAGCTAATAGAAGATAATCTCAAACCAGTAAAATTGGTCCTAACTAAATGATATGTGTCTCATATCTACTACATCGTACAAGGCCATGCATTAATGATGTAACTCATAAGAGAAGAAGAAAGGTAAAAGTTCATTTAACTCCTAACGCCATAGTGCCAAAGGTTGACACTACAACTACAAAAGAGGAACACGATGTTGTATTCTATCCAATAAGAAATACGACATTGCACCTCAAAGTAGATTCCAAGCACATACTTGGTTTTATTCATTCTCATGAGGGATTATTCATACCTTTGATGAGCTTGTTAAATTATTTGTGGAGTAATTCATTATAAATGAGAAGATTATCAAAGACCCCTCTCACCTTTTTGAGATTCACCGAAGTGAGGGAGAGCCGGTAAAAAGATTGTTTCCATAAATTCTCAATTAAAGTTTGTCAAATCTCAGGAGTAGATCTAGAATTACTAAAAGGTGACTTCTTGGGAGGATTACATCATGTTCCATTCTACTCAACTTTAATATTAGAAACAGTTCATTCACATGATGACTTCATCCATCGCGTTGAAGCCCAAAATGCAACTGATGAAGTCATTAATACACATAAAAAGCATTTTGAATCATTCATAAAAAAGCACAAGAACAATCCTAGAGATGCAACACAATCAACTCAGTGAAATAAGTACGAGGTTCAAGGAAACCAAAATATAACCCCTCAACCTCAAAAACATGAATCCTGACTAGACCAGGAACTCAAACTGCTTAAAACATCATGTGATAATATTCTGATGGAAATTAAAGATAAGAAGAAAAATTTTACATGACTACCTCTATTAAAGTTAAATTTGGGGAATTGGGAACAATATTATCACATTCTTTGAAGTCATTGTCATAACACTGAAGCATGTTATCAATTTAAAGAAGAAATTGAAAAGTAATTCAGTAATGGTATTTAGGCCAATTCATACAAAGTAATATTCCCCACATGAACAACACTTCTATTAGGGGCAAGCAAGCTCAAAGGCAACAATGAGAAAATCATCAGACTATGGAAAAAATAGAACGATCATGGGAGTATCTTTAACGTTCAAGCAAGTTTGTATCAATGCATATGAAGAAACTTTGCCAAAGAAATTTCATGTTAGACACTCCATCACCTTTGATGAATTTAATCTTGAGAGGGTACATATCCCTCACCAAGATCTTCTAGTTATAAGCATTAGAATTAATGAGCCTTATTATAATGTAAAAAGAATCATGATTGAGGGGGGAAGTTTAGTTGTTTTTTTATTTTATTCAACATTCCTTGGTTTAGGATTTACGAAGGAGAAACTGTAACCTGCTTATAGACCTCTTTACTGCTTTGATATCTAGGTTGTAGGTGTCAAGAGAATAATCACTCTCCCTGTCACTTTGGGAGTGTTTCCCTGGCTTATGAATCACCTGATTCAATTTATAGTTATCAAAGTAAAATCAACATATATTGTTATCTTTGGAAAACCTCTTTAGTCAATTTTGGTGTTGTGATTTCTATACCACATATTCAAATAAATTTACCAACACCATAAAGAGTGGCGGTGTACTTGAGAATAAGAAAATAACACAATTTTACCATCTCATTAAAGTTGAACCTTGCCCATTAGTGACTCAATATTGAAAGTTTTGACCTCCAAAATGAACATATATCATAACGGCCATCATTAGTATAGTAGAATACTTGATATGCATTTTTTTTTAGATGAACATTCTTCATAAATAATGATGCTTGGATCCTTACTTTATGATGAGCAGAAGATGGAATGTGTGGAATTTCTCCACAAGAAGCAATACATATTTGCCTGGAGCCCTATTGANCCAAAAAAAAAAACTATTTTTTTATTACTTTGTGAAATTTTAGTTTAATTAGGGCTCGTTTGGGGCAATTTATTTAGTGGGATGACATTTTGAAAACACACCTAATCTGTTTTAGTAAACTGCGTTTTGACAGTTTATGCGTTTTGAAAACACTGAAAATAGTGTTTTCACACCGCACCTATCTTAGTGCAGTGACAACTTTCTGGTAGCGGTCTGACTTGTCCAAAAAAAAATAAAAATTTGTAATACCTCCCACACCTAGTTTATCAGCATATTATTTTTAATCAGTTTATCAACAGATTATTCAATAAACTGCAACTGCCCCAAACATACCCTAAATCTCATGCGTCATAGTATATTTATTATAGAAATTATCATATATATATATATATATATATATATATATATATATATATATATATATATATATATNTTCTGCCACGTAAGGAAATCACAATGTGGCACGACGATTTCCTTACGTGGCAAAAATCGCCATGACACGGAATAATTTCTTTGTGATTTTTTTTTATTCCTATGCATGCAACATTTCTAGCACTTAAAGTTCCTGAGTTGATGTGTAATTCATGCCATGTATAAATTGATTGGGAGCCTTCAGAATTTGATTGGCACAAGATTGCACTAATTGCTAATGCCCATAATGTAACTGGGTAGATTAGAGTTACCTTATTAAGAGTTGATGTGTAATTCATGTCATGTAAAAAAAAACAAATTTTGACAAGCACAAAAAGATTTTCATACAAATTAGTAAAAAAATAAAAATAATAAAGTTTAAAAGTTACTAATGTAAATATTCAATTAAGCAAGGAAACAAATGTACATTACAAATGGAGGCTACCAAAGTATATGTAGGGAAGCTAAACTAAACAAAGAACATTTGATGCAGCAAAATATAATTTACTATATAAAACATTAAGCTATCCAACAACCGCAACTATAGAACGTCCTCGCTTTTTAAGTTCATAGAGTTAGAGCCTATTTTGGACAGCTGCAGTTTATTGAATAATTTGCTGATTAAAAATAATCTGCTGATAAGCTAGGTACGGTGACTATTACAAATTTTTATTTTTTTTGGAAAAGTCATACCGCAACCAGAAAGTTACCACCACATGTAGATAGGTGCAGTGTGAAAACGTTATTTTTAGCTTTTTGAAACCGCATAAGCTACTAAAACACAGTTTACGCAAACAGACCATGTGTGTTTTCAAAACGCCACTGCACCAAATAAGCTGTCCCAAAATGACCCTTAGTTAATGCTCCCCAAAAGGTAAGTATATCAAGGTTTAAGAGAAAGTAAAAAACAATTTTTACACACATACCACTCCATGTTAATGTTTTCAATATCTAACACCTATACAAACTATAAATTCTTGATCTTCGTGTCTTATTCTCATATTCTCATCCATAGTGTTAGTATAACGCTTGGTCCGTGGTCGTCCGGATCTTCGTCTGATTGTAGGTGGAAGCAATTTGATAATACCTTGTTCAATGTTGAAATCCATCCTTTTATACTTATTTAGAATTACATGGAACTACCCGCGTATGTTTATTTGTATTTACGGAGTTGATAATATTGAGAAACATATGGATTGTGGTCTAGTCAATGATTTTATGATCTGCAATCATGCAAGAACATGGAATATGAAATATCTGAGGCCTAAAACATGAACGCGTTGCACCTCAAATGTTATTCATATGAACTTTATAAGAACAACATCAAATTTCATAGACTTCGTACTTGTGCAAGTTTACACGAGTGGGTGTTGGCATCTTTCTAGCTTGATTCTAGTATATTTGAAAGCTTATGGTGATTATTGGTGTGAAAAATGATTAATTTTTTGCTTCAAGATTATCTGCAATTTTGGACTACTTTAAGAAAAACTTACAACCTTATAGTAAATAAAACATATTAAGGCTTGAATAGGCAATCATCTTGGCATTTTAGGACTCTGTTGAAGCAATCAGATGCATTAATTCTCATTGTTTCATATCTATATCCTACATCATGCAGTAAAATCCATTTGGTAGGATCTCTCTGCATGATGCAGTATAATGCTTCTGTCTTTATATTCCTGATATTTGTCATGTATCAGTTAAATAGTTGAACTTCATCAGTGCACCCCCCCCTCCCCGTGTACATTTTTTGACAAACTTTTTGAACATCTGAAACACCCATTCTAAGGAGCGCCTTCTTGAAATTCTACACAAGTGTCTAAGGCAATGTTTATGTGTTGCCCATAGAAATATATTATGACAAGTATTCACAATCCCAGTATGTCGATATGAGATTATACACAAACATTGTCCCGAAGACACTAATGAAGTTGTCTCTTTCAATTTATTTATAAACCACCACCAAGAGTCATTACATTCTGACTCAACCACAGTAAATGCTAGTGGAAAAATACCATTATTAGCATCGATGCCAACTGCTGTCAGTAACGTACCACGATATTTACTTAGTAAAAATGTTCCATCCATGCCTAAGACTAGTCAAAATTGATTTTATCCCTCAATGGAGGGCTCAAAGCTCAAAAATCCTAAAAAATGATTTAATGGACCAAGCTAAATTTTATAAACAGAACCTCTCATCGCAGATTTAATCACTTCCATAAATCAGTGCAGTGAATAATATGACTCTTCTCAATTTCCAAATATTACCTTTATAACCTCCACCTAGCATCCTATGCTATGACATGTGATATTTTAATGTTGAACTTGAATTTAACACGACTGATAATCTTCTAGGCTTTAGATCCATCTGTTTTTGGTTGAACAGAAGAAAAAAATAGTGATATAAATTTTGAGGTACATTGTCTTTGTCTTGTCATAAGACTTGGATTTGTGCAGACGTGTTGTGTTGATATACTTGAAATCTTCCAAGCTCCATAAAGAAGTTTCCTAGTAGAAGCATGAAGACAGCAATGGCACGACCTGCTAGGGTGATCATGATGCAAACAAATGACTGTTAGTCAAGCCTTGCTAGAGCATATAGTCTTGTACTGCTTGTTATTAAGTATTGACCAACCAATAATAACACATTGAAGGTAGTTCTTTGTTCGAAAAAACATATCTTTGAATAACTCGGTTGGAATAAATCCTTCTTGAATAGATGTGATGAGCTCACTTGGGTCATGAAAATTTGTGTTTGCATCTTACTCTGTGCAATTTTGTAGTATTGTATGTAGTCATTGTTACTACTCATTTGAACTGCTACATCGCTATTTTGAAATGCATGTTCATGCATAAGCTCATGACCTCATAAATTTACATAATCTTGCTTGTCACAACTTTCATTATCAATGTTAGTGTCATCAACACTTGAAGTACTCCCCATTTTTTTTCATATCCTTCATTAAAGGAGGGAATTGTATCTCTGATTCCGAAGTGACTTGAAGATTTTAGGTTGAGCTAACCACCCTTGATGTAAACATAAATAAAAAAATTTCAATAAATAAAGCATAAATTTTATTATGTTCAAGTTTAATAACTCATGCTTTTGAATTAATATATATGATACTACTTACCGATCCACAACAACATGTTTGGTGATGATATTTTGGGACAGCTACATTAATATATGATCATCAATATCATTTTCGTTTTGAGTTGGAGCAATCTCCACATAGATCATTAGAAGTTTATTTAAAGTAACATCGTCATCGACAAGAGTTGCAATAAATCCACCATTCATTGTGACAACATATCAAATTCAATGCACATGAGCCATGTTTCAAGCTTTGTTGTATTAATTCTTTTAGTTCTATCAATGTAGCATGTAGCGAGACACGAATAGACCTACTTCGACCTCCTACATACTTGGGCATAAGTTCCTCAGATACTAATTTACCATCAAATTGTCACATCAATTGAGGAAATGCTTCACTCATTTTTAAACTTATATCTGTTAAATTTAAGTAACAGTATATTGACGTGAAACATCTCAAATAACCTAAATCAAAATCTAATTAAAAGTAAATCAAACTCAAAATAAACTTATAATCTTTGTCCCATATCAATTTTGGTTGAACTAATAAATTATAAATTTTCACTTGTAATAACCCAACCTACAAGATTAACGAGAACTAACTTCTCAAATTCCATCAAACTATTTCGAAGTAACTATTTCCATCAATGGTTCTATTTTCACTCTCAGAATATACATCCATAAATATAACTCTATATTGTGTGGCTATACTGTCCAACAGTCACCCTAAATCAATAAATTGTTATCCACATGTAGACTCTTTTATTTAAGCAAGATTCATCCTCACATATTTAGGTTGTTCTAATAACTATTGCATTATAGCCAGATTAGTTTTTAGTACCACAACTATTATTGCTATATTAATATGGGATACTCAACAATGACATATTTTCCAAAGCTGACAATTCAAGAGATGGTAATGAACTAATTACACCACAACCTCCTCATTGGATACTTCAATAAAAATGTTTTATAAATACTGAGAGAGTTTGCATAATACAAAACATGCAATTTTTGGTAAAATGGAAACCATTGCTTTGTTCCAATACCACACAAATGCTATATACATCAAGGATGGAAATGCAATTTTTGGTAAAATGTATCATTACAAACAAAATCTATCAAAAAATTTTAAACGAACTAGAAAAGTAATTTTTAGCTTAAGGAATGGTGGTTGGACAGAGATTTGGAGATTCCGTGGTGGGGAACAGAGATGTTAGAGAGTCTTTGGGAGACGCCGCAGTGGGGCGGTTCTCGTGAGTGGAAAGGAATCACAGGTAGAAGATTGGCAGAGATGAGCTTTGAGGATTTGCAGAATTTGCAGGGAGGAAGAAAGGAAATTAGAACATCATGTTGTGGTATGTCATCGTCAATCGTGGTGTATGTCCCCCGCGGCGTGACTATTTTGACTAATACACTAATTTTATCTTAAACTAAATTTTAAAAAATCCTACTTTTAAAATTGTAAAAATGTTGCCTTTTCTAAATAACAATTCTTCGTATGCTGCCTATGAAGACATTATATGTATTTTTTTCCTTAATTATTATCCAACGTCCATAACTACTACTATTTTAGCAGGGAGACTGGGAGAGAGACAGCGCATCCACAGCATTTATCGACACGTTCGTACTCTACTGTCAGCTTCTCGAGCTCGGAACACAAATTCCAGACTTTCTTCTTGATTTGAGTCTTTTTTTTTTTCAATTTTGATAAAATTCATCGCTTTTTTCCTTAATCTCTGGCTATTCAGATTATCTTAAGAAAATTCGTCGACTTTGCTAGGAGAAGTTATAGCTCATCAGGAACCGACTTCNATTGCGATTACTAATCTTTTTCATCCATTTTTTTATTTCTTGAAAGCTCAAAAAATCAGGTTCTAATTTTGTTTAGGCAAAACCTTAAATTTTTTTTTTGTAAATTTAATTCTCTTAAATAAAATCAGAAAAAATGTATTTATTAAAAAAGAAAAAAATAGCCACTTATCGTGGCTATTTCTGCCATGTAAGGAAATCACAATGTTGCACGACGATTTCCTTACGTGGCAAAAATCGCCACGACACGCAATGATTTCTTTGTGATTTTTTTTTATTATATGTGTAACATTCAATTCCTATGCATGCAACATTTCTAGCACTTAAAGTTCCTTATTAAGAGTTGATGTGTAATTCATGTCATGTATAAATTGATTGGGAGCCTTCAGAATTTGATTGGCACAAGATTGCACTAATTGCTAATGCCCATAATGTAACTGGGTAGATTAGAGTTACCTTATTAAGAGTTGATGTGTAATTCATGTCATGTAAAAAAAAAAACAAATTTTGACAAGCACAAAAAGATTTTCATACAAATTAGTAAAAAAATAAAAATAATAAAGTTTAAAAGTTACTAATGTAAATATTCAATTAAGCAAGGAAACAAATGTACATTACAAATGGAGGCTCCATAAAGAAGTTTCCTAGTAGAAGCATGAAGACAACAATGGCACGACCTGCTAGGGTGATCATGATGCAAACAAATGACTGTTAGTCGAGCCTTGCAGGAGCATATAGTCTTGTACTGCTTGTTATTAAGTATTGACCAACCACTAATAACACATTGAAGGTAGTTCTTTGTTCAAAAAAACATATCTTCGAATAACTCGGTTGGAATAAATCCTTCTTGAATAGATGTGATGAGCTCACTTGGGTCATCAAAATTTGTGTTTGCATTCTACTCTTGTGCAATTTTGTAGTATTGTATGTACTCATTGTTACTACTCATTTGAACAGCTATATCGCTATTTTGAAATGCATGTTCATGTATAAGCTCATGACCTCATAAATTTACATAATCTTGCTTGTCACAACTTTCATTATCAATGTTAGTGTCATCAACACTTGAAGTACTCCCCATTTTTTTCATATCCTTCATTAAAGGAGGGAATTGTATCTCTGATTCCGAAGTGACTTGAAGATTTTAGGTTGAGCTAACCACCCTTGATGTAAACATAAATAAAATTTCAATAAATAAAGCATAAATTTTAATATGTTCAAGTTTAATAACTCATGCCTTTGAATTAATATATATGATACTACTTACCGATCCGCAATAGCATGTTTGGTGATGATACTTTGGGACGGCTACATTAATATATGATCATCAATATCATTTTCGTTTTGAGTTGGAACAATCTCCACATAGATCATTAGAAGTTTATTTAAAGTAACATCGTCATTGACAAGAGTTGCAATAAATCCACCATTCATTGTGACAACATATCAAATTCAATGCCCATGAGCCATGTTTCAAGCTTTGTTGTATTAATTCTTTTAGTTCTATCAATGTAGCATGTAGCGAGACACGANTCTGCACCGGAAGCATGATTAGGGCACCAACTTTTTTAACTAATTTCGAAGCAGGGCTTACTAAAACGAAATTCCAAGAAAAACAAGACCCTAGAAGTACATATTTATCCCAGATTCAACTAGACCTCCCGGAAAATCTCCGAATAGTTATTGTTCCAGTACATTACGGCGCAGTAACTGACATTTCTTGAATAGAAAAACCAAAAAAAAAAAAAAAATTGCAGAGAAGACTGACTCGGTTGTGGCAGAGGTCATGAAGCTCTAAACTCCGACGATTTCATATTACGTCTTGGATTTATCCAGAGAACCTAGGCCAACGATTTGCCGGGCTTGCCGAGAATTTTAGATCCATGTGAGAGCGCGTTTTCGTTATCGTGGTGCACAGAGCTAGAGAGGGAGAGAGGGGTTATGGATGGATAAGAAAGAACGGAGAAGAAAGGAGGATACTTCGCAGCCATATATATATATNAGAACCTAGGTCAACGATTTGCCGGGGCTTGCCGACAATTTTAGATCCATGTGAGAGCGCGTTTTCGTTATCGTGGTGCAGAGAGCTAGAGAGGGAGAGAGGGGTTCTCGATGGATAAGGAAGAACGGAGAAGAAAGGAGGATGCTTCGCAGCCATATATATATATATATATATATATATAATAGAAGAAACAATAGATAATATATATAGATATTTAAATAAGTTTGATCTTTTTAATAGTGTGATTTGTGTAAGAGTTGTGGAGGTTTTCTTATTACTCTTAAAATTGAGTGCATTTGCAAGTAGGCTAGAATGGCTAGGAAGCATAATATAATGGGTCATGACCATCATTATTTATGGAGAGAATTTTGAAATGCAATAAGTCAAAAGCTTTCTAACCTAATGTTGTGAAAGATGAAATCCAACATGGGTTTTGGAATTTGAGATGGTAATAAGTGAACCTTCTATAATAGGAAATGTTGATTGAGTAGTAAATAGTAAATTGTGAAGTGAGAATGATAAAAGAGTTGTTTTGCTAGACATTATTCCTTTGAGATAAAGTTTAGGGAGAATATATCATTTTTGTTTTTATGAAGATTGTTGTTTCCATTCTTTCTATCTTTTTTTTTTCATTTTTAAGGGAGTCGTCAGTTTGTTGATCGGCATATACTTTCATTTTCCTGAATAAGTCATTCTGGATCATGTAAACGATCAAGAGAAGAGAGGAATCGGAAAAGCACGACATGCGATAAAGGCGGAAAAATAGAAGAAAGAACGTGGAGAACTTCCAAGTGGCAAACCTCGCTATACGTCCGAACAAAATCAAACTGAAATGGCTTGTGTTAAATATCTGTGAAAGCATGCCTACGAAAGCTACCCACAAGCAGAGATTCAGGTGTATTTGTTTGTTCTGGGGTCCAGAGTAATCCCAATGGGATGTATCCCACTTAGTTAATTAAATTATGGGGGTTTCTTAGGAATACTTGATCTCAAATTATTTTGCTTAGATTAGTAATGACAACTAGCACATCAGAGAACAATTATTTTGCATGGGAATACTCTGTTACTTTCAATGCTCCCGCTAAGCCACTATGCGGAGAGTGAGTATCTCATGATGTCACATGGGTAACAGACTCATCGACATGCGGAGCCTACAAAATACTTAAATCATCCTGGCTGGGTATCCTTATACGTTAAAGCACACCGTGTCATAAGTGCAAAGGACAAATCATCGTATCCCAAATGGATGACAACTCATTCTAATCATGACATCGAGATGCTACAAATAAAGGCAAAAGGAGCAGCAGGGCTCAATAGGTATGGTCAAAGGAAGGGAGGAGAAATCTCTAGAAGGCTGTGGTATTTGGGTCAGGGTACCTGATGCGAGAGTTTGTTTTGTGTTGCTTTTGTAAATATTTTTCAATATTACAAAACACATATGACAATACTAATAATAAATATGCAATTCAATCCCAATAAAAATAAATTTAGAAAAAATAATTTTATCTTTTAAAATATTTAAACTCTCAAACCCGTAATAATAACGCAAGTATATATATCGTTCAAGTAATAAAGGACTCTAATGGAGTCCTAATTTCTTATCCCACATGGAAGTTGAAAATTTTGATAACTATAATGTAAAAGACAAAATTCAAACTACAAAACTTAAGTACGAAATTCAGATCTAAAGTAATTGAGTGTATGCTAAATAAAATGCAGTTAAAAAAACTAAGTTAATTAAACTATTTGCTGAATTTCAAAAGTAAACTTATAAAAATTAAACAAAGTTTACGTGACAAAGAGTTCAAATTTAAGAAAACATATTTTACTTTTACAATGAATATATGTATTGTGAAGAAATTAAAATCATATATATTATGTGGTTTATCATTCTCATCNAAGGGAGGAGAAATCTCTAGAAGGCTGTGGTATTTGGGTCAGGGTACCTGATGCGAGAGTTTGTTTTGTGTTGCTTTTGTAAATATTTTTTAATATTACAAAACAGATATGAAAATACTAATAATAAATGTGCAATTCAATCCCAATAAAAATAAATTTAGTAAAAATAATTTTATCTTTTAAAATATTTAAACTCTCAAACCCGTAATAATAACGCAAGTATACATATCGTTCAAGTAATAAAGGGCTCTAATGGAGTCCTAATTTTTTATCCCACATGGAAGTTGAAAATTTTGATAACTATAATGTAAAACACAAAATTCAAACTACAAAACTTAAGTATGAAATTCAGATCTAAAGTATTTGAGTGTATGCTAAATAAAATGCAGTTAAAAGAACTAAGTTAATTAAACTATTTGCTTTATTTCAAAAGTAAACTTATAAAAATTAAACAAAGTTTATGTGACAAAGAGTTCAAATTTAAGAAAACATATTTCACTTTTACAATGAATATATGTATTGTGAAGAAATTAAAATTATATATATATAATTGTATTGTGTCAAATAAGAGCAATCTTATTATTTATCTTCTTTCAAGTACATAAAAAACATTGACTAATCCAGAGTTTGGTACCTAATCTGTGGTTAGATTTGGAGGATACCGACTCTCACTCCAGAGCTCCCACTTCTCCCTTGTCTGAGGGCTAACAATCTCGCATTAGTTTCTAATCAATTGGACCAAATTTGGGATTTAAATCTGTCACATTAAAATCTCCAATTATGCATCCAACAAAGTATGTTTTCTTATTTATTTGCACTCAATCTCATGAATTACATTCTTACACATGAAATTAAATGTGACTCTCACCATATTGTAGAAATCATAGCCCTTTCAGATCTTATGTTTCTCTATAAATTTTAATATTTCAGTTGGCCAGATCAAAAAGTAAATGAAAATTGGAGTTCAAATCATCACAAATTATTGACATTTATAACCGTATAAAACAATATCAATTCTTCACAAAACCATATCTTAGAGTAGGGAGAAAGATAAAGAAGATTACTTAGAATTTATGAAAAGGAAACAACAAAATATGTATTTCATGTATTAAAACAAGTTTACAAAACAAAGAAATAAAAGACACAACTTATCTCATACTCCTTCCCAAGCAAATCTCTAGAAGTTCTCTATAAGCATTTTCCCTCTTTACAAAAACTCTCAATTCTCTCATGGAAATGTAATGAATAAGAAATCTCTCTCTTTTCCTCTCCTCTTACAACCCTCAAAGAAGATCTCTAAGTCCCTCACTCTCTCTTTCACGCCTCTCTCTCTCTCTCTTCTCCACCGAGCCTCTCTTCAGCCTAGACTCCTCTCCTTTTAATTAGTGGTTGCCTCTTATCATAAAGAATTCAAAATTTCCTTCCAAATTCTCTCTGAAAGTCACACCTTTTGAATCCTAAAAGACATGTCCATTCATTCAAGAGACATATCCCTTCATTAAAGAGCCTTCCAAAGTGTTCAGATGCATTGAATCACTCCAAGAGAAAATTTGAAACATTTGAAGCCTTCAAAATCCACTCAAAATTTGTACTGAGCCGCCTTAATTTATCAAGTATTGTCTCTGGCGCTTCAGGGTCCAAATCTTCTCTTTTTTTGCTACTTTTACTCCAAATGCTTAAAATTGATATACCTGCAACAAAAACATAAAAATACCATTCTTTAAAGTGTAATATCACCAAAAATAAGTATAATACTTAAAATAATACATTATTTTGGTGTATCAGTAACATGAACCCATCTTTCAAAGCTACTAGGACCCTAAGTCTACATAGTCGTAAAGGTAGTTGACTCGATGCGTCCAGAAATTCCCGGTCAGCAATCCATGAATTGATTCGTCTATAGGGACCTCGATATCTCTAAGGTTAAAGGAATGAAACTATATCATATGACTATAAGATTGAGCTTCAAGAGATGGAACGTATACCAACAAAAATGGTAAGAATGTTGTTAGAAAGGAAGAGAAAGGAAGGTTCAACTACAAATTTAGAAACACTCCCAATAAAGGACTTGCGCCCCATCTAGGTTGGGGCCATTCCAATGACCTAAGCTTTCTAGATAACCTCTTATATAGAAAGATATGTTGGGCCGGTCGGGTTGGAGAAGTACGGGGACTTATCCTCAGGACATGCAAAATGATGAAATTATCTAAAATAATCCTTAGATATTGTGAAGTCCATATTAATTATGACTTGGGTGAGAGTCATGTCATGCAATCATTTAAAATTCTGCTCAAAGACCATGTAGAAAAATAAATGTAAGTTTTTAAGAGTCTTGACAATTTTAATCTTAAAATATTGATTATCTCAAACTTTCATTATTAGGATTTTGAGTAGAAAATTTATAATTTTGAGGTCCATAATGAGCCAAGATAATAATTTTTGGAGCATTACAGATCAACCAAAAATAAATAAGAGAAAATAATTCAGGCTTGCAAAGATACAAGAATGCAATAAACAAGTCAAAAATAATGAAAGGCCGGTGTTGTTTGGTCGACAACATATCCTAGAAAAAAAAAGATAGCCTTAATTCTATACATGAATGAGATTTGGAATTAAGGTAAGAGACGCAAGCCTGTTGCTGCCAGTCCCCATAACGTGGATTTATATGCATAACACCATGGAACTCATGCCTATACCTTATTTCTAATACATGAATCTCCTAAGAATAAAAAAGTATAAAGAAAAAAGAGAAAAAAAGACTCAAACTGCATGAAAACAACTTCAGCGGGAAAGCCAACAAATATGCAACATATAACGAGTTGTGTCTTTTTATCGGAGGAGCTAAATGACACCTGCAAGCAAAAATTTGGTAAAAATCATCACATGCCCCCCCCCTTTAATGGTACATGTGTGTGTGCATATATATAGGCACGACTCCCTATAAAAGAATCCATAATACACTACCATTCATATCAAGCACACAAGTACACCGGAAAAATTTAAAAAAAATGACACTTAGCTAGAACAACTAGTCCAATAGTGAATAATAGCCAGAGATGTTGAAATTACTACCTAGCACCCTTATCCTAACCAAGCACAAATCTAACAAGAAGGTGTCCTAACCAGCTTCTAAGTGCTCAGGATAAGTCTTCAAGTATGTATGACTTTAACGGGGTTGTCACACCGGCCTCATTCTATGGATCAAAGAGATCTAAAGGGTGTCACCCAGGAAAATTTTTGAAAGAGTTGGTCTTACATATGGCCAAGCTTGCTACATGCTTAATTTTAAAATTATGGCAAATGTAATAAGTAGAAAAATATAATTTTTTTTATTTCTAAAATAAGGGCCATTAAATACGACTCATAACATGCAAGGTAATATGAATTAGACTCGTTGTATCCTTAGCACAATCATACTCATGTCAATCCTAATGCGATAACTCGAATACTAACCGAGATTCACCCGACGAGCAATGTTTGTCAAAGCATCTTCTTTTTTCTTATGCAACAGAAAGTGAGTGAAACCTTCTTCCTCCCAATAGAGAAGAGATTTTTGATAAGTAATCCATTTTCATGAGTATCATTCTTCTCAATTACTTTTCTTTCCTTATAAACCCATAAGTACTTCTTGTGAAGTCTCTTATGCTTATTCCTTCATTCAGTTTTGGTTAACAAAGAAGTAGCTTTGGAAGATGAGCCAACTTCAGATACTGATGGGGCATTATAAACTTCATCAACACTTCAGTTTATTTTTCACCCATCATTTCAATAATCTCAGTTGTTTCAGAGACTTTAATAACATGGTGATTTTTTATCTCCTTAGAATGATTTTGGATCCAATAAACAACTATAATAAAAGCAATCACAATAGAGGAACATCCAACAAATCTTCTCTTTAAGAGCGAGAAATCAGATTCAGTCTTGAGTTTAAATTCCATCAAGACTTCCTTTTTTTCAATAATTTGAGGGGGGTCTATTGTGAAAAAGCTAAGATTACGGTGTCATTTTGAAGTGATTAAAACCAATTCCAAATTTATTGATAGGAAAACTATTGAGATTAATTGGAGAGAGTGTCAGGTTTGTTCCATTTTCAAAGGAGAGAATTAACTTGGGGTTAACATCTTTCATGTAAGAAGGATATCAATGGGTAGTTTAATTTCAATTTTTTGAATTTTGGTGAATTTGATAATAAAATTATGCAAAAGAGAACTCAATCAAAGCATTGAATTTGACAAAAGAGAGTTCGAAAGCGTACTCATTAAATAATCTTTAAACAAAAACTTAAAGGACTCAAAGTTTGAAGCATGTTGAGTGGACCCATTCCATGATTTGGGGGTGTAAATTCCAAGGAGAAAGAGATAGGTAGTCTAACTGTGAAAGGGATACATACACACTAACGATGAAACATCATATAGGCCAATACAAGTGTTTGAGAGAGGATCCATCCCAACAGAATCTCTTTGGTAGGAAATTTTTTATGATGATGATGATGTGTGGTAAAAATTTTGAAAGATTTTTATGTAAAAGATCAAATGTGTCATTTGAAGAATAATATTCTACTTTGAGAGACAAAAATATTACTTTAGAATATATCTAATCACTTAGATGTGAAAAATCTTTAAATTTTATTGGTTTGCATAGCCAAAGATTTTTCCTTACCTTACGAGTGTATACAGTAGGATTTGTTTTATTTTGTGGTTTGGAACTCCTACAAGGAAAAACTCTCATAGTTAATTACATCAAAAAAGTTGTGGCTCTTGAGAATACACTCGATTAATGTATTATTTTATATCATACAAGATTAAAAGATTGATGTTTCAATACTTCAAATGAATATACTTTGGATTTGAAAAGATTTATTTTGAAATTGAAATATTAGGTCTCACAGTTCAATGATGATGTAATATGGAAAGACCTAACAAAAAGGGTTAACCAACTATAAGAGCACACCCTAGCGATTGAAATAATAAGTTTTTTGATAGAGTGTGATTTAGATTTAAGGGTTGGCTTTTCTTTGAAATGTTTGATTTGAGACGATAGAATTTAACCTGAGTTTGATTTAACTTGAAAAGGTTTGATTCAAGATGATTAATTTGACTTTTAGGCTTGTTTTAAGGGTTTTAAAATGTTTAAAGTTTTGAATGTTGAAAAAATTATGAAGTTTATTTTAAGTTGTTTGAAGATTATTTGAAGTTTATTTGAATTTAGTTTAAAGTTGAGTTTAAAGGTTGGCTATAAATTTAAGAAATGCCTTGTCGTTTTGAAAAAGGTTTTTTTTCTTTAAAGTTTTGAAATAATTTTGAAGTTGTTTAAAGCTTTAAGACTTTCAAGTTTTGGAAAGATGTTGAAGCTTTAACTATTACAGATATTGAAGTTTTGGAAAGATTTTGAAGTTTTAAAAGTTAGAACTTTGAATTTTTCAAAAGGATTTGAAGTTTTAAAATTTTAGGTTTTGAAAAGAACTTGAAGTTTTGAAATATTTTGAAGTTTTGAAATTTTAGGATTTCATAGTTTTAGAAAGTTTGTTGGAGTTTTAATTTTTTAAGTTTTGAAAAAGATTTGAAGTTCTAGAAAGCTTTTGAAGTTTTAATTGTTTAAATTTGATTTAACTTGAAGGAGTGCATAAGGTTTATATTGAGAAAGTTCGACTTGAGAATTATTAATTTAAAGATCTAAAATCCTAGACTAAAAGGACATAATAGGCTAGAAAGAATTCTCTAAGAAAATGAAACACAAATCCAAACATAAACCTAAATTTTTTAAGGAGGCTAAATAGTTGGACTAACCTAATGTTTGGGTATAACTCTTTCAATCAAGTTGTCCATGGCTTTCCATCATTCTGAGTTTATTAGTATATTTAGTCAATTAAAAGTTGTTGAAGAGATTGGCTTGGAAGAATAAGAGATAATACTAATTAGCCTAAAAGATTGGAGAAAGAATGGATAATAAAGATGTTACAAAAGTTTCCCATCAAGAAGAAGAGGTCATAATTCAGGAACCTTATTTTTAACATTGAATAATCTCTTACTTGCATGATATTGAGAATGACTACGTAAAGATTAATTTATTTACTTGGGTAAAAATAAAAATAATGAGATATTTTCAAACATTATTAATAGTATGCAAAATAAAAAAATTATATGCATGTTTTTGGTCTTTTATTTTTTCTAATATTTTAAAAAATCTACCTCATGCATGCTCTTTTTAATATTATATTTAAATATTATTATTTATTTCTTTTTATGTAATAATTGATCTCTTTATCTATAATATCATTAATTATTGATTTTTTAAAATATTATTATAAACAACAATTGTTTGTAAGAATGAGCCACCTATTACGCTGATATCATATAGATTTAATAATATAAGGATGGTTATTAAAGGTTGCTATAAACAAATGAGAGTATTTAAGAAATATTGCTCAATATCGATTACAATTTAAGTTTATTGATAATTAAAAGTAAGAGGAGTGTCTTCAATGGATTGGGATGGAGTTTTTGAAGACCCATGCATAACTCTGGGAAGGTTTAATTATTGCTAATAGATACTTATAAATAAAATTATAATTGTACACACAAAAGAAAATGTAACACCTTCCATAAATATAACTTTTTTTCATACAATAGACATGGAGAGAAAGTGATATGAGTAATTTCCTTTATTTATAATTTTTACGGGAAAATTCCCTATAATGTAGCTTAATAAAACACAATATTAACATGTGGTAATCATGGGAAAAAATAGACAAACAAAGCAAGTAAGATAGATAGAGAGTGGTGATTAAATGTATTATATTATATTCATATCAATAAGTTGTAGTGTTTTTGTGTTTTTGGCTCTAATAGAAATTAAAATATTCATATTCTATTTTTCATAATATACCTAATTTGATTGCATGATTATTCAATTATTAATATAAAATGCTTATAAGTAATCTAACACTATCTTGTAAAAAAAATGATTATACAAAGCTGAAGTTGTTCTACAAATCTGCTAAGAAAAATTAGTTTATGTTATTAATGGATTAATTGTTGAAAACTTAATTTTTCAACTAATTTTGCTCATCATAAATCTCTGATTATTTTTATGCAAAAAAAGAGAGCATTGGAGAATCTTTTGCATAAATCTATAAAAAACCAACATGTCTTTTAGTGAACTTTTAAATGATGCTCATGATGCTTTTTTGAACTAGCAAATCCACCAAAAACCCACTAGGAAAATTCACAAATAGAGTTTAAGATTTCAATAGTATTTCCATTAGAGATATCTATCATGAACAAAAATCCACAAAATTTATTTATTTTTTAATGAATGTTCATGATAACATGCTTTCTTATTGTGTTGCAAGGCATTATATTAAAGGGTTTTGTATTATAATTTAAAAAAAAANGAAGCACATGAAGTGAATTAAGAGAGGAGAACTCTTTAACCTTGCAGACAAAGATAGATCCCTTAGGCAACCCCATTCATCACCACACAAGTGGCATTGGAGAGCACGGAGGCCAGAAGCTTCATGATGAGCACGGCAACCCCATCTCGGGCCACGGTAACGTTGGCTACGTTGATCACCACCACACCGGTGGTATCGGCGAACACGGGGCTGGAGGCCAGAACCTCCATGGCGAGCCAGGGGTGCTGAGGTGGTCGGGGAGCTCGAGTTCGTCGCGCTTCGGAGGACGATGTATTGGGGGGAAGGAGGAAGGAGAAGGGGTTGAAGGATAAGATTAACGAGAAGTTGCCGGGAGGACATAAGAATGAGCAGAAGCATGAGAAGAAGGGTTTAATTGGGAAGACTAAGGAGAAGCTACGTGGGAGTCATAGCCACTGAGGCTGTGTGGAGAATGGGAAAAAATTTGCGTACATACGACATAAGACATAAGACGTGCGCAGCTTGGGTACGTCTGTGACCTACAAACATGTTACATGGAAGATTTTAGGAGGTTATAATTGTGTTATACCCACTGTAATCTCCTTGTAACCTATCTGTATATGAAAACAGAAGCGCGAAACTTACTAGAAGTCACATGGAGGTTACATGGGGTATAACGCGGTTATAACCTTCTAAAATCCTCCATGTAACATGTTTGCAGGTTACAGACGTACGCAGCTCTGCGTACGTCTTATGTACGCAAANAGCGCTTCGGAGGACGATGGATTGGGGGGAACGAGGAAGAAGAAGGGGTTGAAGGATAAGATTAATGAGAAGTTGTCGGGAGGACATAAGAATGAGCAGAAACATGAGAAGAAGGGAATAATTGAGAAGACTAAGGAGAAGCTACGTGGGAGTCATAGCCACTGAGACTGTGTGGAGAATGGGAAAAAATTTGCGTACATACGACGTAAGACATAAGACGTACGTCTGTAACCTACAAACATGTTACATGAAGGATTTTAGGAGGTTATAATCGTGTTATACACACTGTAACCTACCTGTATATGAAAACAGAAGCGCGAAACTTACTAGAAGACACAGTGAGGTTACAGAAGGTATAACGTGGTTATAACCTCTTAAAATCCTCCATGTAACATGTTTGCAGGTTACAGACGTACGCAGCTCTGCGTATGTCTTGTGTACGCAATTTTTTTACGTGAGGAATGTGACAGTCGTTGGAGTGACTGTGGGTTTGTTCTTTTTATTTTTTGGGTTTTGCTTGTGTTAGTTTATCATCTATTTTGGGTTTTGCTTGTGTTAGTTTATATATATATGCATATATATATATAATTTTAAGAAATAATGTGAGTGATGAAGTAAAGGCTTGAAACTATAACCTTAATTATATGAGTGAGTGGACAAATCACTAGGTTAAGGCTTTATTTAATATTTTACTCATACATTTAAACTAAAGCATCACAGTGCTTGCAACCTCAAGCTCATATAGTTAAACATAGGAACCTCAATGCTTACAGAGACATTGACAAACACATCTGCATAAAAAAGCGTAAGGCTATGTAGCACTTCTGTTTTAATTTTTTTATTTTTTTTATCTAAATTTATAAAAGACAATGAAATGGAAAGAAAGCCTCAAACTATTATTATGCATTGAAACATGAACATAAGAGTTGTGGATAACTTTGATCTCACAGTCAAATAAGCTTTCATATCAATTACAATCATTTAGTAGTAGAAAGCTAATTTATTTATTACACATATTTATTAGCAGCTTCCATAGAATCACATAGATATTTATCACCCAAAGGCTATATAGATTTAGAAATAGCAGCTTAATCTTTCACCTTCACCATTTGAATAGGTTCAACTAGCACTGCATTTATGCTCTGTTTCATATTGTGATCTGATGAATTTGTATATCGGTCATTTCCAAGGTAAATAAACTCATTAAATCGGGCAAGATTAATGATAGGCCAAACCAACGACAATGGCAAGTTGCTCAGCTCAAGAAATTCTTTATTGATGCTTTTCCAAGCATTATTTGACATCTCCAATAGCTTGTTGCATGCTTCTTCTTCAGAGCATTCATGTTCCATGGCATAGCATTGAACAGCTGAAGCAACATGAGTTCTCTTTCGTTCATGCTGAAATAAAATTTCATAATAACGATATTTGTCATCAAAATTTACTTAAAAATGTAAATAAAAGATACAAAATTTTATTACCTCAAAAGAGACAATGTCATTCATTAGCCTTCCAATTACACAGGACGACATGATGATCTCGGGTAGGCTAATAACCCAATCAAACACCTCTTTAGAAATAACCTCCTTCATACCCATATAAGAGGCACATGTGAGAAATGAGTAACCAGCAGTAAGAAGTGAGGCACCAAAATGTTCCTCAAGCTTAGGCACATAGCACTTATTTGCCCATATTGCTTCTTGAAGATATGCTTTTGATACTTTCTTCAACTGTATTTTAAAATTTAAACAAAAAAAAACATGGATAAAGAACATAGAAAAAATATATTTTTTATATCAATCTTCAATATTAACTTTAAAATAAATTTATCTCATCTAAACTTCATCATATTTTCTTTCTAAAGTTTGAAGCTAATAATATTGGGATTGCACATCAATTTTATAGGCTACCTCATATAAAAGATATTGCACGCGGAATGAACTTTGCTCGGGGGCTAACTCAATTTCTATTTCTTTGAAAGTTTCAAATAAGGAACGAAAGCTATGTTGCATATATTCTGGTAATTTGTCTATAAGTTTAATATCCCATCTGCAATGATGAAAAAAACATGTGATCAAACTACAATCCATGATTTTTTATGCTATGAAACATACACACATTTGTCTATCAACATTTTTAAATCATTGGGTAGGATCCCAAAATTTATAANTCAATAATTTTGTATGCTATGAAATATACACACATTTGTCTATCAACATTTTTAAATCATTGGGTAGGATCCCAAAATTTATAGATGTTAAAAAGACTTTAGATGTTGTGTAGCTTGTGCAATTTGGGTCGGTGAATCATGTTACCCTTCTATTGCATCAGTGAGCAAATGAAGCTCCTCCACCGTTCCATAAACATCATATATATCATCAAGAAATGACATTTGTGTTATGCACTTTGTCATTATTATTCTGGCACGTGAATAATATGGCTCAAAATATACTGAAAGCACCCAAAAGTAGCATTCCACTAATCGATCCCGGGAGAATGGCAGCCTCTTTGACAAGCCTAAGTTTTTCCACCACCTGGATTGAAATTATATGTTAAGAATCTATAGCATACATTTAGTCAGCTTTGTTCCCCCTTACATATGCATTTCCCTTGTGTGCAGACATAATGAAAAACTAAATGTACTTTTATTCTCAAGGAATGGCAATACAAGCACAGTTTTGTTTGATCTAAAATATAACCTTTAGTCATACATTTATATTAGAAGTCAATTGCTAAAAAATACATTCATGACTTAAAATGACATGTCTAATTTTATATTCTGAAACATTGACATATAGTTCTTAACAAACTTACATTGATAATTTGCGTGCCTCCTCTTGATGCATTGCTTGCAAACAGATNGTAAATGTATTTTTATTCTTAAGGGATGGAAATACAAGCACAGTTTTGTTTGATCTAAAAAAATAACCTTTAGTCATACATTTATATTAGAAGTCAATTGATAAAAGAAACATTCATGACTTAAATGACATGTCTAATTTTATATTCTGAAAGATGGACATATAGTTCTTAACAAACTTACATTGATAATTTGCGTGCCTCCTCTTGATGCATTGCTTGCAAACAGATGAAATCAAATTTTCCAAATTCCAAAAGAGCTTCATTGAATTTTGTATCTTGCTCATAAATTGACAAGTAGTTTCTAGTCTTAATCCTATCTGTTCTTTTGAAAAGTGGTATTTCTAATGAACTTGATACCAGTAAAGAAAAATGTGGCTCCAGCTGACTTTTCATTGATATGAGATGAGTCTTAGAAAAATTACTAGCTTTGTCGAGTATCTCTTCTGTTGCCATTGCAAGATGTGCAGCATCATATAAGCTCAACAAAGCCTTAGCATCAGAGCTAAAGCAATCCTTAAAGTCTCCCTTCTCATCCAGAAACTTATTAAAGACATCTGTGGCAATAGATGAATGATAAATACATGTTTACTCTTTATTTTCTAAGCAAGTAACTCACCATTTATAAAATTAACACAACTAGTGCATTCAATTGCACAAGTTCTATTTAAATCAAAGAATAAAATAAACATAAATGCAGTCAAATTTAAAACATAACTAATGAACATTGTAATGGGTGACCAGTCTATGTAAAAGTATAAATATAATTGAAATTTCTAAAATAACGACTTACCTGAAGAAATGTGATATCTTTGTTGTCTTAACAATCTAAAACGGAGAGCAACTGTATATAAATCATTCTCATCATAAGCAGTATTGAACAAATGACATAATGCCTCATTGATTTCCTTTTCAAAGTGATACCCAATTCCAAGACGTTGGATTGCATCAATCAACTCCATCATTTGTAGAGAGTCTTTTGTGTTGTTGAACATTTGAGTTATCTCAACTTTGAGCTCATCCATCCTTGGTTTTAGCGACGCCTTCCATGATTATGTGAGTAAAAAAGCATCATGTTCATTGGTATAACATTTGAAATATTAGAAATTATCTATCTTATTTTTAAAAATCTTTCATCATTTAAGAATGGAAATGTGAAGCGAGTTACTCCTAAGTTGCATAGATTATATATAAAGAACGACTCCTTACGGTAAATAAATAGAATACATTTAGGTAAAAACTTTAAGATATAACATTAGTCATGAAAATCAAATTTTATTTTGACAATAAAAGTTTAGAATTTTCAAAATTGGTCAGTACTTATAGAGTACCTAGCAAAAGTTCTAACAAAAAGATAGAATATCTAAATAAGAAAATAATGAAAGATTAATGTTAGATTTTATATGATAATCCTTGCAAGTTTATAAATAATGTTGAAATGATTTGTCAGAAAAAAAAAATATTTGATGAGAAAGTATGCATTTTAAGATTTAATTTTTTTTAAAATTTATTTTCTTAATTGTGAGTAATATGATTAAGCCAATAATTTTTGGGTTTTGTTTTGAGTTAAAGTCTTAACAAATATAACTTTTCTTATTTATAATGTAAGAGTATACAGTTTTTTTTGCACGTATCATGTCTAATGACAGAAATTTTTATCAATTACTTCTGGATAATTAAGTTAAGAAAGAAAGGTAATTCAAATGACTATAGCTAAATTTAATATTTCTTCTATTGTATCATTAGCATTCTCGCAATAGAAATTATGGAAAAACAAANTTAAAGAAAAATGTGGCTCCAACTGACTTTTCATTGATATGAGATGAGTCTTAGAAAAATTAATAGCTTTGTCAAGTATCTCTTCTGTTGCCATTCCAAGATGTGCAGCATCATATAAGCTCAACAAAGCCTTAGCATCAGAGCTAAAGCAATCCTTAAAGTCTCCCTTCTCATCCAGAAACTTACTAAAGACATCTGTGGCAATAGATGAATGATAAATACATGTTTACTCTTTATTTTCAAAGCAAGCAACTCACCATTTGTAAAATTAACACAACTAGTGCATTCAATTGCACAAGTTCTATTTAAATAAAAGAATAAAATAAACATAAATGCAGTCAAATTTAAAACATAACTAATGAACATTGTAATGGCTGACTAGTCTATGTAAAAGTATAAATATAATTGAAATTTCTGAAATAACGACTTACCTGAAGAAATGTGATATCTTTGCTGTCTTAACAATCTAAAACGGAGAGCAACTGTATATAAATCATTCTCATCATAAGCAGTATTGAACAAATGACATAATGCCTCATTTATTTCCTTTTCAAAGTGATACCCAATTCCAAGACGTTGAATTGCATCAATCAACTCCATCATTTGTAGAGAGCCTTTTGTGTTGTTGAACATTTGAGTTATCTCAACTTTGAGCTCATCCATCCTTGGTTTTAGCGACGCCTTCCATGATTATGTGAGTAAAAAAGCATCATGTTTATTGGTATAACATTTAAAATATTAAAAAATTTCCATTGCATAAAAAAAAAATATTAGAAATTATCTATCTTATTTTTAAAAATCATTCATCATTTAAGAAGGGAAATGTGAAGCGAGTTACTCCCAATTTGCATAGATTATATATAAAGAACTACTTCTTACGGTAAATAAATAGAATACGTTTAGGTAAAAACTTTAAGATATAACATTAGTCATAAAAATCAAATTTTATTTTGACAATAAAAGTTTAGAATTTCCAAAATTGGTCAGTACTTATAGAGTACCTAGCAAAAGTTCTAACAAAAAGATAGAATATCTAAATAAGAAAATAATGAAAGATTAAAGTTAGATTTTATATGATAATCCTTGCAAGTTTATAAATAATGTTGAAATGATTTGTCGGAAAAATATATTTGATGAGAAAGTATGCATTTTAAAATTTAATTTATTTTCTTAATTGTGAGTAATATGATTAAGCCAATAAATTTTGGGTTTGGTTTTGAGTTAAAGTCTTAACCAATATAGCTTTTCTTATTTATAATGTAAGAGTATACAGTTTTTTTTGCATGTATCATGTCTAATGACAGAAATTTTTATCAATTACTTCTGGATAATTATGTTAAGAAAGAAAGGTAATTCAAATAACTATAGCTAAATTTAATATTTCTTCTATTGTATCATTAGCATTCTCGCAATAGAAATTATGGAAAAACAAATAATTAAAGGAATAAAATGTAATAAAAATAATTTTATAAAGACTGAGAGGAACCATGTAATGAAAATATTGATTGATTTTTTGTTTATCATATGGCTAGAAATAAAATATTTACATAAAAAGCTACTTAAATTACTTTATTTATCATCATTCAAAGTTGAATATATTAAAAATGTTGGCAAAAAAACTAGCGAAATTTGGTCTAATTTTGATTATTTTTTATGTTCTAATCTTATGGTAGCAATCTAAATAATTTGCAAGCATTCATATAAATGTATAAATAAAAAAGAGAAAAAAAAAAGCAAAATTAAAAAAAAATGATATCACAAAATTTTAATTTAAATTCTTAATTCAAATTATCAAATGGTTTTGAAGTGTCTTGATTTAAAATACTATATAGTAAATTGATGATTATATCACTTATAATAATAAATTATTATTGAGTCATTAAAACTCATATTTGAACTCTTTGAGCTTCGGAAACTGAAACTTTTCTTCCTAATCAATATTATATATATATATATATATATATATATATATATATATATATATATATATATATATATATATATATATATATATATATATATATATA
>JXCR01068016.1:295197-335760 GCA_002079205.1 Phalaenopsis hybrid cultivar
GTTGAACGCACGCGTGAGAAGAGAAAGTTGAACAGCTCTCCATAATTATATTTTATTTGCCTTTCTTCCCTCGTGTTTTTAGTTGAAAGCACCAAGCAAATGTGGGAATTTTTAACTTGTTTAAATCTCCTTGCTGGAAATGCATGCACACACGCAGTTTCCTTTAATATATATATATATATATATATATATATATGAATCCAAATATGTTATGTCGATCACACCTAAAGAATAGAGAGTTGGTCGAATAAGAGGAACAAAGAAAGAGAAATTGAGAGAAGAAACAGAGTGCACAATAACAATTTGACAAAAGTTTTGAGAGAGTAAATTAAGTAGTCTTTTATTAAAGAAATGGCCCCCTATTTATATGTTTCAAGGATATTTAGTAAAATTACATGTTTATCCTTCTTTTAATAGGGAGTTTAAAAGCCCTTATTTCACATTTTCATAATTGTAATTGACTTTGAAACCGTTTCATATTCATAACTTACATTGACACTATTTCGTATTCATAACTGTTTAAAGAGGGGCTTTTAATGACTCGTGAATCTTATCATTTGGTCAGCCGAAAACTTTTGGTTGTTCAACATATCTTTGGTTAGTTGAGAGGTCATCGGTCGGCCCTCTCAATGGAATCATGAGTAGAGGCCCTCCTATGTTAGAGCGAACGTGGTCCGTCAGGTATAGAGTGTATCACCGTAATCTGATGGGCGGCTCTCTTTAGACAAGGGGTTTTCTGAGATGATCTGAAAGGTGTTCTTCGGGGTGCCTTTTGACTATTTTTATAAAGAGTTCCGGACTCAATGAAGGAGCAGGTTATGAACGATTGTCTCTCGAATTAGGTGCCTTTTATGCTTTGCTTTGATATGCATCTGTTTGGTCAGCTTAGAATTCCGATCAAATGAAACGACGCTTGGTATTTCCGTCTTTTGATTGTCCCAATGCACTGTCCTTTGGTGTTCATAAGTGAAACCCGCTAATTTTTCTCGAAATTCATGCGATCATAATTTTGATTTACATATTTAGTTCATCGATTTTCTTTCTTCTTCAAAGCGATAACTCTGATAAAAATAAGAGAATTAAATGCAAGAATTATGAATGCAGAAGGTATCATGTATGTAGCTTACTTTGAATTACATCTTGACTTATCACTATAGGATTATGCCAAAACAGCTTCAGACAATTTTTTTTTGCTAAATTGTAAAGGATCCAACACAAAATAATATTACTCGCGGATTTGTGTCAGACATATGGTCAATGCCAAAACAGGTATCGCAAATGCAATTAGTGTGGACCATGGCTCACGCAAAAAAAAAATAAAAATGTCAAATTTTGCATCCAACATTATCAACTTTAGCTAGTTTTGATGTGATTCGTGCGAACATAAACATTACCCAAGGACTTTGCGTCCACTATTTACGGACACAAATTTGCGTCAAATGTTGCTTCCATTTTTTCTATCGAAGATGTGGATTAGTGTAGGGCTTTTTAAAGGTATTTACATCAAAAATTTTGAACACAAATCGAAAATAATTGTAAACGCAAGTCACCAACTTGGTAAAGCATGGAAAATGTACATAAAGTGCATAACAACCAGCATAAGCGAATGGATAATGGATATTTACAAAAAAAACTAATACACCGTAGCCCTAATTCTAAAAAGAAACTACAAGGTTATTGTCTATGTATACATCTAAATGTAAGACGTTTAAATGCAATGTATAAGGGTCTTCAAACTGGTCTCGTTCTGAGCATCTAAATTGGCTAACCCCCATCATGATGAATGATGATTGTTAACTCAAGCTTATGCTTGGAATGATCTTATGAGATTTGATAATAACATGATAACTTGAATTATTGGTCCAAACAAACTAAATAGTAATGTTTGTTTCCCTATTATCATCATAGGTCCAACTAAGGGTCATCCGGGTACCACCACTAGCATGCAAACTCATTAGACCTAGACCTATATGGTGCATTAGAAAATAGGGTCATACTAAAAAAAAAGTATGAACCCTGATGCATCAACACACATAAGCAATGTATAAAATAACATTTTAAGCATATGCCTTGTAGCTAAGCCCTAAAAGCAATGATACTAAGTCAAGTATCCTCTAAAGAGGATAAAATCAAGAAAGATGCATACAAATGGAGAATCAAGAGCTTTTAAGGAATGTAAAAATCTTGAAGCTCAAACTCAAAAGTTCAAATGTCATAAAAAATGATAGAAAAGAAAGGTACACAAATGCAAATCAACATGCAAAACATGCATGTACTACGAACCACATGTTAAAAAATGCAAAGAATGCAAGAATCCCCTCTCTTGTCAAAAAGAGGGTGTTGTGATGCCGTGAAAATGAATTTATTAAATGATATCTAAGATCAAAAGATAAAAAGGGTGTGTCGAAAAATAATGTAGCCTAAACCAATTCATTGCAAAACTCGAATATTATCTATGTGCTCTTCACATAGGTGGTATGAAAAGGGATACAAAAGAAAATGAGCTCATGTTAGGTCGTGTCAACAATCGATAGGAATGACATAAGCCCGATCGATCGATCGGGCAAGGCAGAACTACCACCCATGCGAAAGGGTGTGCCAATGGTTTAGAGGAGAAAGTGTTAGAGTCATTGATCTATAAACATGGAAGTACCCACTTGTTCGAAATAATCGAAATCAGTCCAATGACATGACTAAAAAGCCAAATGAGATCACCACTGATATGGAAGGGCATACCAACAACCGAGAGAAACGTTATTGTATTTCTCGGCTTACAAAGCCAATAGAAGATAATCTCAAACCAGTAAAATTGGTCCTGACTAAATGATGCGTGTCTCATATCTACTACACCGTCCAAGGCAATGCATTAACTATGTGACTCATAAAAGAAGAAGAAAGGTAAAAATTCAGTTAACTCCTAACGCCATAGTGCCAAAGGTTGACACTACAACTACAAAAGAGGAACACGATGTTGTATTCTATCCAATAAGAAATACGACATTGCACCTCAAAGTAGATTCCAAGCACATACTTGGTTTTATTCATTCTCATGAGGGATTATTCATACCTTTGATGAGCTTGTTAAATTATTTGTTAAGTAATTCATTATAAATGAGAAGATTATCAAAGACCCCTCTCACCTTTTCGAGATTCGCCAAAGTGAGGGAGAGCCGGTAAAAAGATTGTTTCTATAAATTCTCAATTAAAGTTTGTCAAATCTCAGGAGTACATCTAGAATTACTAAAAGGCGACTTCTTGGGAGGATTACATCATGGTCCTTTCTACTCAACTTTAATATTAGAAATAGTTCATTCACATGATGACTTCATCCATCGCGTTGAAGCCCAAAATGCAACTGATGAAGTCATTAATACACATAAAAAGCATTTTGAATCATTCATAGAAAAGCACAAGAACAATCCTAGAGATGCAACTCAATCAACTTGGTGAAATAAGTACGAGGTTCAAGGAAACCAAAATCTACCCCCTCAACCTCAAAAGCATGAATCCTGAATAGACCAAGAACTCACACTACTTAAAACATCATGTGATAATATTCTGATGGAAATTCAAGATAAGAAGAAAACTCTTAAATGACCACCTCTATTAAAGTTAAATTTGGGGAATTGGGAACAATATTATCACATTCATTGAAGTCATTGTCATAACACTGAAGCATGTTATCAATTTAAAGAAGAAATCAAAAGGTAATTCAATAATGGTATTTAGGCGAATTCATACAAAGTAAGATTTCCCACATGAACAACACTTCTATTAGGGGCGAGCAAACTCAAAGACAACAATGAGAAAATCCAGACTATGGAAAAAATAGAACGATCATGGGAGTATATTTATTGTTCAAGCAAGTTCTTATCATTGCATATGAAGAAACTTTGCCAAAGAAATCTTGTGTTAGACACTCCATCACCTTTGATGAATTTAATCTTAGAAGGGTACATATCCCTCACCAAGATCTTCTAGTTATAAGCATTAGAATTAATGAGCCTTATTATAATGTAAAAAGAATCATGATTGAGGGGGGAAGTTTAGATGTTGTTTTATTTTATTCAACATTCCTTGGTTTAGGATTGACGAAGGAGAAACTGTAACCTGCTTATAGACCTTTTTACTACTTTGATAATTAGGTTGTGGGTGTCGAGAGAATAATCACTCTACCTGTCACTTTGGGAGTGTTCCCCTGGCTTATGAATCACCTGAATCAATTTATAGTTATCAAAGTAAAATCAAAATATATTGTTATATTTGGAAGACCTCTGTAGTCAATTTTGGTGTTGTGATTTCTATACCACACATTCAAATAAATTTACCAACACCATAAAGAGTGGCAGTGTACTTGAGGATCAGAATATAACACAATTGTGCCATCTCATTAAAGTTGAACTTTGCCCATCAGTGACTCAATATTGAAAGTTTTGACCTCCAAAATGAACATATATCACAGGGGGCATGATTAGTATAGTAGAATACTTGATATGCATTTTTTTATCAGATGAACATTCTTCATAAATAATGATGCTTGGATCCTTACTTTGTGATGAGCAGAAGATGGAATGTGTGGAATTTCTCCACAATAAGCAATACATTTTTGCCTGAATTCCTATTGATATGCCCAGACTCAGAGTTGTCCTTGAAGTAATTATGCACTCATTAAAAATAGTCCACATATAAGCCAATCATTCAAAAGAAGTAAAATTTTATACCGAAACCCCAAACAATTGAACAAGAGCTCAATAAATTTCTCTAGGCTAATTTCATATGAGAAGTACATCACTTTTGGCTAGAAAACATCATTTTGATGAACAAGGTTTCTGGAGCATGAAAAATGTGTGATTGGGCTAGGTCTCCTAGTTTTTTTCCCTTCATAGATTTTTCCATGTGAAAATTTTGGTGTGAGCTCTCGCTACTTCACTTTTATCAGTGTGTGTTTGATTTTCATATAATACTAAAACATTACAATACTCTTTTATTTCTCTTAATTTTCTAGCTCATATATATATAAAAGGATGTTTGAGTAGAATTTGGCTCTCTCTTTCATCCATAACCTCAAATATTGCGATTACTAATCTTTTTCATCCATTTTTTAAATTCGCGATAGTTCACAAAATCAGGTTCTAATTTTGTAAAGGCTAAATTTTAAAAATAACTTTTTTTTTGTAAATTTAACTCTCTTAAATAAAATCTGAAAAAAATATATATTTATTAAAATAGAAAAAATAGCCACGTATCGTGGCTATTTCAGCCACGCAAGGAAATCACCATGTGGCACGACGATTTCCTTACGTGGCAAAAATCGCCATGACATGCATCGTTTTCCTTGTGATTTTTTTTTTTTTAATTACATGTGTAACATTCAATTCCTATGCATTCAACATGTCTAGCACCTAAAGTTCCACTCTTCAACTCATTGTTCAAAATCAGAATCTGTCATCAAGAATTGATTCATGCAAAACAAAAAAAAAAACAAATTTTGACAGGCACAAAAAACTTAAAAAATAAAAAATAATAAAGCTTAAAAGTCACTAATGTAGAGATTCAATTAAGCAAAGAAACAAATGTAGATTAGAAATGGAGGCAACCCAAGTATATGGAGGGAAGCTAAACTAAACAAAGAGCATTTGATGGAGCAAACATACTTTATTATATCAAACATTAAGCTATCCAACAACAGCAACAATAGAACATCCTCTATTTTTATGTTCATAGATTTACTGCTCCCCCAAAAGGTAAATCAGTAAATCAAGGGCCCGAGTCCACAAAAATTTACAGCAAAGATGAATATAAATTAGTTAGCTACATTGCAGACAAAAGTATAACAAGGTTTAAGAGAATAAAAAAACAAATGTTAATTTTTGCAATATCTAACACCTGCACAAAATGTAAATTCTTGAGCTTCGTGTCTTATTCTCATCCATAGTGTTAGTATAACGCTTGGTCCGTGGTCGTCCGGATCTCCGTTTGAATGTAGGTGGAAGCAATTCGATAATACCTTGTTCAATGTTGAAATCCATCCATTTAGACTTAACTTAGAATTACATGGAACTGCAAGCGTATGTTTCTTTGTATTTACGGAGTTGATAATATTGAGAAATATATGGATTGTGGTCTAATCAATGATTTTCTGAGGCTGCAATCATGCAAGAACATGGAATATGAAGTATCTGATGCCTAAAACATGAACATGTTGCACCTTGAATGCTATTTATCTGAACTATATAATAATGACATCAGATTTCATATACTTCGTACACGTGCAAGTTTACACGAGTGGGTGTTGGCATCCTTCTAGCTTCATTCTCGTATATTCGAAGACTTCTGGTGATTTTTGGTGCGAGGAAGAAAGGAGAATATGACACAAATTCCATCACACAATTTCAAAGTAATTATTTCTATCAATGGTTTTCTTTTTACTCTCGAAGTATACATCCATAAACATAACTCTATATTGTTTGGCTAGACTCTCCAACAATCACCCTAAAACAATAACTTGGTATCCACATGTAGATTCTTATGTTGAAGCAAGATTCATCCTCACATATTTAGGTTGTCCTAATAACTCTTGCATTTTAGCCAGATTAGTTTTTAGTACCACAACTATTATTGCTATATTAATATGAGATTCTCAACAATGACATATTTTCCAAAGCTGACAATTCAAGAGATGCTAATGAACTAATTCCACCACAGCCTCCTCATTGGATACTTTAATAAAAGAGTTTTATCAATACTGAGAGAGTTTGCATAATACAAGACATGCAATTTTTGGTAAAATGGAAACCATTGCTTTGTTCCACCACACAAATGCTATATACATCAAGGGTGGAAATGCAATTTTTGGTAAAATGTATCATTACAAACAAAATCTATCAAAAAATTTTAAACAAACTAGAAAAGTAATTTTTAGCTTAGGGAACAGTGGTTGGACAGAGATTTGGAGATTCCGTGGTGGGGAATAGAGAGGTTAGAGAGTCTTTGGGAGACGCCGCAGTTGGGCGGTTCTCGCCGGTGAAAAGAAATCATAAGTAGAAGATTGGTGAAGATGAGCTTTGAGGATTTGCAGGATTTGCAGGATTTACAGGGAGGAAGAAAGGAAATTATAGCATGATGTTGTGGTATGTCGTCGTCAGTCGTGGTGTATGTCCCGATTGTATTTTACTTTTTTTATTTAGAATGAAATCACTACGTAGGACGACCATTCCACTTACAGGGAGCCACATGGATAATAAATAGCCGCGGCATGACTATTTTGCCTAATACACTGATTTTATCTTAAACTAAATTTAAAAAAATCCTATTTTTAAAATTGTAAAAATGTTGCCTTTTCTAAATAAGAATACTTCGTATGCTGCCTATGAAGACATTATATGTATTTTTTTCCTTAATTATTATCTAACGTCCATAACTATTAGTATTTTAGCAGGGAGACTGGGAGAGAGACAGCGCATCCACAGCATTTATCGACACGTTCTTTACTCTACTGTCAGCTTCTCGAGCTCGGAACGCAAATTCCAGACTTTCTTCTTGATTTGAGTTTTTATTTTTATTTTTAATTTGGATAAAATTCATCGCTTTTTTCCCCTTAATCTCTAGCTATTCAGATTATCTTAAGAAAATTCGTCGACTTTGCTAGGAGAAGATAGAGCTCATCAGGAACCGACTTCGAGGTGAAAGAATGACTTCTCTTTAAGTTTTGTGCTGCGGATTTTGTTTTTTTCTTTTCTCCTCCTGTGCTTTTTTGTTCGTCTGTGGTGGGATGCTGGAAATTGCAGAATAGGGTTCTTATTCTGTGAAAATTAGGTTCTCAATGGTATATTTTGGTTTTCATTTTTCTTTTGATGAAGAAAAGGAAAACTCCTGGTTGAATTGCTTTTCTGAGTTCTTGATAAGCTTATTATGAGCATTTTCTCTCTGATTTTTTGGTTGGAAGTATATTGATTTCATCACAGTAACCACATGCATGGTGCTAATGTTCTTGAAATTAGTTATTTGTTAATTCATATTTTTATAAATAGTGATATCGGATCTGACAATTGTCATAGGTCACTGTTTCTGACAAATATGCCTTTGTGGATTCTATTTAGTAAAGCACTTGTTGCATATCAATTTGGGCAAGACTTTTGCATTATAATTTTAAACTTTTTTCGCCATTTTTGGACTTTGATCTCATGATTTGGCATCCGCTTCCTTCTAATATATTCGATATTTGATGCTATTTGTTTGTTGTACAACATAGATACTTTTAATACGGTTCAACGTTTGAATTCTATGTTGGTAGAATCTTATGTTGTTAGGTGTATGTTGATGCAATCTCATGTTATTAGGTGTATTAAAAATGAGAATGCTAAATTTTTTGTTTTGCTAATTATTATGTACACTTGATCAACTGGATTAAGTTAATCAAGTTAGAATGCAACTTCAAACTTGTCTCAAATTTAAAGTTGCTGGAGATTTTGAACTCATGTCAGATTTAAAGTTTTCAAAGATCATGAACTTGTTTCAAACTTGAAGCTGCTAAACATCTTGAACTCAGCTTAGACTTGAAGTCTCCAAAGATCTTGAACTCATTTGAAGCTGAAATCAATAGAGGCCTTATAGTTATCAGAGATCGTAAAATCATTTTAAGCTTGAAGATACCATAGACCTTAAATTCATCTCAGAGTTGAAGTTTCTGATGACGCTGAACTCATCCACTGAACTCAACCAATGAAATTGGCACCCCTTTCTAGGGAACTTGGCACCTCATTTTATGAACTTTAACAGATCATCAAGAGAATTTAATCGAGGAATTCAACTTTTACTTAGTATATCATCAGGTCTTTCAATTGCAGCTATTCAAATAATAGAACTTGGAAGTTGCCAACTAGTTTGTCAGTTCAATTAAAGAATTTAGCTACATAACTAATTTTGTTCAATTGCTTTTTGTACATTTTTTACTTTTCTAAGTATTATCACTTTTATTGTATTGAACTTTGACTTAAACCTATAAAGAGGGTCAAAAGATGAACTCATACATTTAGGCATTTTGATTGGCTTGGGTTACTTTAATATGTATTTTTTGATAGAGATTTAGTAAAATTTTAAAACATTTTTTCTAATTCCTTGATTTCTCTCTTTCCTTCTCTCCCCCCTTTGTGAGGTTTGTTCAATACTTTTTATAAAGTTCTGGTTTTACGAANCAGGCATTTTGATTGGCTTGGGTTACTTTAATATGTATTTTTTGATAGAAATTTAGTAAAATTTTAAAACATTTCTTTCTAATTCCTTGATTTCTCTGTTTCCTTCTCTCCCCCCTTTATGAGGTTTGTTCAATACTTTTTATAAAGTTTTGGTTTTACGAACGTGATGATTCTAGATCTAGAACTCAATATATGAAGCAACTTGAGAAAAATGAGAGGTCTCCCTTGGTATATCATTAGAAATTTATTTCCCACTGGAACATGATATTGGGAATTTTTTAGCAAAGTCTAACAGCAACTACTGAAGTTGAGATTTCTTTTGATGATGGGTTTGATTCTTCTTTTCACAGAACACAATATGTAGANTTTTATTTCCCACTGGAAAATGATATTGGGAATTTTTTAGCAAAGTCTAAGAGCAACTACTGAAGTTGAGATTTCTTTTGATGATGGGTTTGATTCTTCTTTTCACAGAACACAATATGTAGAATTTTTTCTCTATATGGTTGAATCTATCTTCATTCTTATGATTTCCTTCTTTCATGCTAAACTACATCTTTCAGACTCCTATCAAAAGCAGAAGGACATCTCCATAGAGGTAAGTAGACTATCTCATGTTTTGGGGTTTAGATGTTTTAGATGGTAATTAAATTTTCTTTTACCACTACTCATGTCAAAGTTTTTCTCACAAGTATTTGTTCTATTTTTGGTGAATCCTTCCTTTCCTTACATTTTTAATTTTTTGAAGAAAGTAGTTGTTTGATAGTTTTCTATGTTTTTGCGATCAAATTAATCATCAGTTTTTTTGATCCAGTTTAAAAATTTATCAATATTAGCATGCTATGAAATGTAGAATATTCAAATTTGTGCATAGCCCAAGGCTTTTTTTCAAGATTGATGAGGATCATGCCTCTTTGATTTAGGTGTGTCTGTTGGCTTGGTTTTTATTCAAATTTCTCTTTCGTGGTGGTTGTCAACTAGGGATATTAAGTTCTTCTTAAGCCTATGTCTAGATCCCAAGAAGATTTGGAATTCCACAAAAATAACTTCCACCTATCTGTATGGCATCCCCAATACATTCATATCCTCTTTTATTGGTTGCAAGATCGAGAATAAAATATTCTTATTTGATTCAGATCTTGTGGTTAACTCAATCGTTCTACAACACTTCTGCCAAAGTTGTATATCAGATGGATTTTAACGTTCTAATTAGCCCGGTTAGAAGTAAGCGAAGTTCAGAAAGTTCTCCAACAATTTTTATCGAATTCAATCGCGTAAATCAATATGAGAAATCAGGAATAAAAATCAAGCCAAGAAATCCATCCCAAAAATCACAAAGGCACGACAATAATGTTTAGCTACTTATGGCTTGAGAGAAAAACAAAGGCAATTTCATTCAAACAAGACCTGTAAGAAATATTTTTATTGCAATAAAAAACACTTACAACCCTTTGATCTCCTCTCTTACAGGAACTGCCTCCAAATTCTCTCACAAACTCTCAGAAAAGCAGACAAAAGAAATTAGAGAGAAGAGAAAAAGTCTCCCTCTAAACCCTAGCCTCCTTCTCAATTCTCCCCTACAAAAGCTTCCTAAATCTTCTCATTGCAATGATTTTATAGAATGAATTCAAAAAATTTTCCAAAATTGTCAGAATCCCGCATTAAAATTTTTCCAAAACTGAAAAGATTTGTGGCGTGACAATGCTCGACCNGTCCCTCTAAACCCTAGCTTCCTTCTCAATTCTCCCCTCCAAAAGCTTCCTAAATCTTCTCATTGCAATGATTTTATAGAATGAATTTAAAAATTTCCCAAAATTGTCAGAATCCCGCATTAAAATTTTTCCAAAACTGAAAAGATTTGTGGCGTGACAACGCTCGACCTGCTGTGTAATTACTCCGTGGGCTCGGGTTGGTCGTCGTGGTCACTCTGCGGTTCAGTGTGGCTACTCCAGAAGGATCCTTCGCATGGTCTTTTTTGACAAATTGGGTGTGACCATGCCCGATTTCTGCGTGACCACGTTGCTCAGGAGACGTGGTCACACCAATTTTTCTAAACTTCCTCTTTTTGTTTTGATTTTTGTGCTAGTACTTCGGTAACCTGTAAAATTAATTCCAAGCTTTCAAAAGTAAAAAAAGGTAAATAACTGGAATTAAAACATGAAAAATATGAAAATTTGATGCATATCAGGTAGCTATTCTTATTGTCTGTGTTGATGATATTATTCTTACAAGTAGCGATCTCTCAGCATTGGAGTCCTTGAAAAACATACTTGCGAAGTCCTTTGAAATGAAAGACTTGGGATCTCTCTGATACTTCTTTGGCATGGAAGTAGTTCGATCATCTTGAGGTCTTTACCTATCTCAGTGTGAATATGCAGTTCATCTCTTGACAAAGACTAATTTTCTTATGTACAAACCCGTTGTTGTCCCTATAAATCCCAATAAAAAATAATCTGACATTCTCAATGCTATGTCTATCAATAAGACTCACTACCAACGTCTTGTGCGGAAACTCATCTACCTCACCTATACTCGCCCCGATATATACCACACTGTTGGTATAGTGAGTCAATTCATGCATGACCCTTATGAGTATCATCATCAAGCTGTTCATCGGTTCTCCATCATTTAAAAGGTATACTTGGCTTAGGTTTATTTTTCTTTTGTCACATCTCTCGATCTGTTGTTGTTTATACAAATGCTAATTGAGCCGGGTCAGTTCGGTTCATGATCGACATTCCACGTTGGGGTATTGCTCATTTGTACGTGGAAATCTTATCACGTGGAAAAACAAAAAACAGTTTGTGGTTGCCCGGAGCAGTGTTGAAGCTGAATTTCGGTCTTTGTCCCCGGGGATCTATGAAGCCCTATGATTACGCATCATGCTCCGTGAACTTTGTATTCCAACCTCTATTCCATTGCAGCTATTATGTGATAAGAAGATTGTCATCTGCATTGCTCACAATCTAGTCCAGTATGAGCGTACCAAACCTATTGAGATTGACAGACACATCATTAAGGAAAAGATTGAGTCCGAGAAAATTTTTGTTCCGTTTGTGTCCTCCAGTGGTCAACTAGCAGATATTCTCACCAAGAATCTTCCTGGTCCTTTGTTCTTGTTCATTCAATGACTTCAAATCCAAGTTGAATATGATCGACATCTATGCTTCAACTTGAGGAAGAGTATTAGATTTATAACGACAATTCGTAGCCATTATTACCTATTATTAGCTTTTATCCCCTCATTATATATTTCTTATTTGTTTTATTATATTTTATTTCATTCCTATTTATTTTATTATGTTTTATTTCTCTTATGTTTTTTAATTTTGTTTTATTTCCTTACTTTGTTGTGTCTATTGTAATTGAGTTTAAATATCCTTTTTCTATCAATAAAATGAGCCGCTCTATTCCAAATCTCAACATTTCTCTATATTAAATAATAGTAAAAAGGAATCTATTGACATTGGAATTTGGATTCAGTTTATTTATTGATTTTATTAAGCTCAAATGATTTTAAATTTCTTGAATTCTTTTAAGCCTATCCATGCATTTCATCTGCTATTTTAGCATGCTGCTGATTTTTTCTTCTTTAGCTTCATGGGCGAACTTTTTTTAAAGTTCACAACAATTAAATGAGATGTTTATTTCTGATTTTAAATTGCAACAACAATATTAAACTTATTTTCATAATAGGTGCTCTTTCTCCCTTAGTCAGTAATATTGATGGAGTGATATTTCTATTCTTACTTCCAATTTTATATGCATTTTAATTTCTCCTTCCACTTTGGATTATTTGATCCCTTGGTTGTGTGTGTCAGTTTGTGTCTCTGTTTTTATTATTAGGGTTATTTCACATTTTCATGGCTTCTGCTCATTACTACTCCTGCTTTTCTGACTATGAATTGTTACCTTGATTGCTGTCTAACATTGCTTATTCACCAAGTAGGACAATGTCAGGACAAGTTCCTATATCTGAATCATCCGACTCATTCGAGTACATGTTATTTGAGGGTGATCCAGATCATCTANCGCACGGTCTTTTTTAGCAAATTGGGTGTGACCATGCCCGATTTCTGCGTGACCACGTTGCTCAGGAGGCGTGGTCACACCAATTTTTCTAAACTTCCTCTTTTTGTTTTGATTTTTGTGCTAGTACTTCGGTAACCTGTAAAATTAATTCCAAGCTTTCAAAAGCAAAAAAAAAGGTAAATAACTGGAATTAAAGCATGAAAAATATGAAAATTTGACACATATCAGGTAGCTATTCTTATTGTCTGTGTTGATGATATTATTCTTACAAGTAGCGATCTCTCAGCGTTGGAGTCCTTGAAAACCATTCTTGCGAAGTCCTTTGAAATGAAAGACTTGGGATCTCTTTGATACTTCTTTGGCATGGAAGTAGTTCGATCATCTTGAGGTCTTTACCTATCTCAGTGTAAATATGTAGTTCATCTCTTGACAAAGACTAATTTTCTTCTGTACAAACCCGTTGTTGTCCCTAGGGATCCCAATGAAAAATTATCTGACATTCTCAATGCTATGTCTACCAATAAGACTCACTACCAACGTCTTGTGCGGAAACTCATCTACCTCACCTATACTCGCCCCGATATATACCACATTGTTGGTATAGTGAGTCAATTCATGCATGACCCCTATGAGCATCATCATCAAGTTGTTCATCGGTTCTCCACCATTTAAAAGGTACACCTGACTTAGGTTTATTTTTCTTTTGTCACATCTCTCGATCTGTTGTTGTTTATACAGATGCTAATTGGGCCGGGTCAGTTCGGTTCATGATCGACATTCCACGTCGGGGTATTTCTCATTTGTACGAGGAAATCTTATCACGTGGAAAAACAAAAAACAGTCTGTGTTTGCCCGGAGCAGTGTTGAAGCTGAATTTCGGTCTGTCCCCGAAGATCTTTGAAGCCCTATGATTACGCATCATGCTCCGTGAACTTTGTATTCCAACCTCTATTCCATTGCAGCTATTACGTGATAATAAGACCGTCATCTGCATTGCTCGCAATCTAGTCCAGTATGAGTGTACCAAACCTATTGAGATTGACAGAGACATTATTAAGGAAAAGATTGAGTCCGAGAAAATTTTTGTTCCGTTTGTGTCCTCCAGTGGTCAACTAGCAGATATTCTCACCAAGAATCTTCCTGGTCCTTTGTTCTTGTTCACTCAATGACTTCAAATCCAAGTTGAATATGATCGACATCTATGCTTCAACTTGAGGAGGAGTATTAGATTTATAATGACAATTCGTAGCCATTATTACCTATTATTAGCTTTTATCTCCTCATTATATATTTCTTATTTGTTTTATTATATTTTATTTCATTCCTATTTATTTTATTTTGTTTTATTTCTCTTATGTTTTTTTATTATGTTTTATTTCCTTACTTTGTTGTGTCTATTGTAATTGGGTTTAAATATCCCTTTTCTATCAATAAAATGAGTCGCTCTATTCCAAATCTCAAAATTTCTTTATATTAAATAATAGTAAAATGGAATCTATTGACATTGGAATATTGGATTCAGTTTATTTATTGATTTGATTAAGCTCAAATGATTTTTAAATTTCTTGAATTCTTTTAAGCCTATCCATGCATTTCATCTGCTATTTTAGCATGCTGCTGATTTTTTCTTCTTTAGCTTCATGGGCGAACTTTTTTTAAAGTTCACAACAATTAAATGAGATGTTTATTTCTGATTTTAAATTGCAACAACAACATTAAACTTATTTTCATAATAGGTGCTCTTTCTCCCTTAGTCAGTAATATTGATGGAGTGATATTTCTTTTCTTACTTCCAATTTTATATGCATTTTAATTTCTCCTTCCACTTTGGATTATTTGATCCCTTGGTTGTGTGTGTCAGTTTGTGTCTCTGTTTTTATTATTAGGGTTATTTCACATTTTCATGGCTTCTGCTCATTACTACTGCTTTTCTGACTATGAATTGTTGCCTTGATTGCTGTCTAACATTGCTTATTCACCAAGTAGGACAATGTCTGGACAAGTTCCTATATCTGAATCATCCGACTCATTCGAGTACATGTTATTTGAGGGTGATCCAGATCATCTAAAGCCTGTTATTTTAAAGCCGAATAAGATTAGTGCTTGGATTAATCCAGATATGCTAAAGCTTGGGCACAGGATAGGACGAGGTCCTTTTGGTGATGTTTGGCTTGCAACCCATCATCACTCCTCTGAAGATTATGATCGATGCCATGAAGTTGCTGTGAAAATGTTGTATCCTGTTAAAGATGATTATATTCAAGTATTGATAAGCAAGTTTGAGAATATATTCTCCAAATGTCAAGGACTAAAAAATGTTTGCCTTCTCCATGGTATTTCAATTCTGAATGGAAGGGTATACTGGCTTATTTATTGGTGGATTTTTGTTATGATTTTTATCTGCACAGCATATTCTTTTGATAAGGGAACTTGATAAAGAGCAAAGAAAACTCTTGAATGTGGCTTGCCTTTTATTTTTAATCAGGTCTGCATTGTTATGAAGTTCTATGAAGGATCTATTGGTGATAAGACAGCTCTTGCTAAAGATGGAAAGCTTTCACTTCCTGATGTTCTGAGGTGTTTATTCTAACAATTTCTTCATCGATAATTTCCATTGTCATTTTATGCAGTCTCCCCATCCTATATCTGTTAAGGGTGGATTTCAAACAGTGGTTATGTAATTTATTCTGAATCTTCATGCTCTTAGTTTTACTCATCCTATTTCTATGACAGGTATGGCATTGAGCTTGCCGAGGGCATATCTCAGCTCCACTCTAAAGGAATATTGGTGCTTAATCTTAAACCTTGTAACTTTCTTCTTGATGGAGATGACCATGCAGTCCTAGGGGAATTTGGAATTCCATTCTTACTTATTGGATTCTCGTTATCAAGTTCAGATCTTGTACAGAGGCCCGGAATGTCACACTACATGGCTCCTGAACAATGGCAACCAAGCATCAGGGGTCCAATTTCCTTTGAGACAGATTCATGGGGTTTTGGGTGTAGCATTGTGGAAATGTTGACCGGTTATCAGCCTTGGCACGGCAAGTCTGCTGATGAAATATATAACTTGGCTGTTAAAAAGCAGGTGAAGCCAAATATTCCAACCGGATTGCCTCCTGAGATGGAAAATGTTCTTCATGGATGCTTTGAGTATGACTTTCGAAATCGTCCTCTAATGACTGATGTACTGGATGTCTTTAAAAGGTAACTGTTACAGTATTTTTTTTTCCCCCAAAAAGTAGAGCATTTTTATGAAGCCATTGATGTAAAAGTTTTATTCCCTGCTTTTAGTTCTATGATTATATATTTATTATGTTTGATTTGCTGTTTATCAAAGGCTGAGCTTGTAAAGCGAAAGTGTTGCTAATAAATGAAATAGATTTCTAATTTATGCCTGTGTCATTATCTTTACCATCATTAACCTTATCCCATTGAATGTTGCTTGTTAAACTGTATATTCACGTGTTTTTTATCTTTTTTTTTTCGTGAATTCTAGTTAATATACTATTAGTTTACTCTTATTTCTTAATTCCTTTTATGTAAATTATGCTTTATCTTTTTATCAGTTCATCTTTCACTGTTCATCGTATGCACCTAAACAACCCAGTTTGCAATTGCTGCTACTCCTTTGGCAATTTCTATTTTTGATATTTAGTACTTTATCTGTCTAATATTAATCATACAATCTTTTTGACTTAATTCATTTCATTGGATCGTCGCCCAAGTCGTTGGCTATACGACTGCTGATAAATGTTTGTCATCTTCTAACATATCGATCATCATTGAATAGTTGTATATGTTATAGAAAATTAAACTTGAGTAAACACTACTGATTTTACTATTTTTATTGAATTTATATATATATTCATTAAATCAATTGTTTTCAGGTATATTTACAATTATATATGCATATGAAAAATGATCTTTAACAAATAAAATGATTAAGAGAATGTTACAAGTGTTGTGATAGGTAGACTATTGTTTAGATGATTTGCATAGAGGTAAAGATTACAAAAAATGATAAAATTTTTTACTCTTGATATTGATACTCGAACGAACTTTTTGATATTAGGGGGTGTTTACCAATATTTATCAACAGTTGTATAACCGATGGGTTGGGTGATGACCCAATAAAATGAATTAAATCAAAGACTATGCAAGTATAAATGATATTTCTAAAACAACAACTAATGAGTATAAATCAATTCCAAAAATTTATATGATTGTGCAAATGATTAAATGAAATGTGTCTGTTATACTTTGTTATTGTTTACTAATTTTATTACTTGTTTTACATATTTCAAACATTTTAAGCATGATTATTTTGTATTGCTGTCCCTCATACTATTCATGATTGAGCATTTACATTTTCTTTTCATCTATAAAATTTAATTTTAGCACTGATTATTTCACTAAGCTTGTAGCTTATTACAGTTTGTTGTTGTCTTTCAGGGAGGGGTAAGAAGCATCTAGGCGATTAGTCACATGTGACTTTGTATAGCATTTGGGTTGTAAATTTTTTTGTTTTTTGAGTATGTCATGAAGAATTTTGGAGTAAGTTCTTTTATATGTTTAATGTTTGCAGTTCTATATGTGATTTGTGAAAATTCTATGCGTACTTTCCTGTGTTAGAATGTGAATAAATATTGAATGGAATTGAATTGTTAATATTTGTGAGGATTGAGTGGGACCAATTCGTTACCCTCTAAATTTGATTTGTGCAAGTTAGGATGAATGTTGATGGAGAATTGTGTCTGACTAATTCGTCTAACTCTATTGCACCACTTGTTGATCATGAGGGGTAAGCTGGGGTGTGACAGAAAGTGATAATACAATAAAGGTTGGATGATAATAATAATGTAAGCATGTTTGGATTTAGATGTCATAGGAATGTGATTAAAATATGAATTGATGCATGCAAAACTATAGGCTGATTGGATTTAGGGTGGGTAACACTTGACTTGAGGAATAATGCAGGTATTGAGATAATTATTATATAATAAATTGTATTAGATGCAAAATTGTGCAATTATAGGTAAATATGCCTGAAGAAATATCAAAAAGAATTGAGAGCTGGCCTTCTAAGCTAATTGCCGAACACAAAATGCAAGCTAAAAATAATTCTAACACAAGTGATATTTAGAACAGGGTAAAATTTAGAACAGGGTAAATGAGACAACTAAAACTATTGAGTTATAGGGTATTGTTAAGCTGATTTCTCAAGTAATTGATAAAATGACTGCTAATATGGTACAGAAATTGATCTGCATTTGAGGATCTTTCTGAAATTCAAGCCACCTACATTTAAGGGTGCTAGTGACCCTACAACTGCTAAAGATTAGTTATTAAAGATTGGGAAAATTCTTGATAACATGATATATTATAGAAAATAGGAGTGGTTCTAGTCACATTCATGTTACAATGTGAGGCAGAGAAGTGGTGGTAGGTGCAACACAGGGAAATTTGGATTGACACCCCTCACACAGATTCAGTGTGATGATTTTATAAAAGTTTTCAATGATTGGTTTATTCCATCTTGAGCTAGATTAACATTGCAGGATAATTCCTTCAATTTGACTGGGGGTTCAAGATAGTATAAAACAAAATTTACTTCTCTCTATAGATATGCCCCTTATTATGTCAGCATTCATGCGGCCTCTGAGATTAGTTGAGATTAGCAATGGTTCTTTTTGAAATAAAAAATTTCTCAGTATTAGTTGAAAGAGCTAGAAGGATTGAAAATGAGTTGAACCTTCTCAGCCAAAAGTGGTAATCACAAGCATGCAAACGAAAAGATTTTGGGAAGGCAGAGGACTTCCAAAGCAAGTAATTTNAACTCCTCCTATCAAAAGCAGAAGGACATCTCCATAGAGGTAAGTAGACTATCTCATGTTTTGGGGTTTAGATTTTTTAGATGGTAATTAAATTTTCTTTTACCACTACTCATGTCAAAGTTTTTCTCACAAGTATTTGTTCTATTTTTGGTGAATCCTTCATTTCCTTACATTTTTTATTTTTTGAAGAAAGTAGTTGTTTGATAGTTTTCTATGTTTTTGCGATCAAAGTAATCATCAGTTTTTTTGATCTAGTTTAAAATTTTATCAATATTATGCATGCTATGAAATGTAGAATATTCAAATTTGTGCATAGCCCAAGGCTTTTTTTCAAGATTGATGAGGATCATGCCTCTTTGATTTAGGTGTGTCTGTTGGCTTGGTTTTTATTCAAATTTCCCTTTCGTGGTGGTTGTCAACTACGAATATTAAGTCCTTCTTAAACCTATGCCTAGATCCCAAGAAGATTTGGAATTCCACAAAAATAACTTTCGCCTATCTTTATGGCATCCCCAATAGATTCAGATCCTCTTTTATTGGTTGCAAGATCTAGAATAAAATATTCTTATTTGATTCAGATCTTGTGGTTAACCCAATCATTCTACAACACTTTTGCTAAAGTTGTATATCACGATGGATTTTAACGTTCTAATCAGCCCGATTAGAAGTAAGCGAAGTTCAGAAAGTTATCCAACAATTTTTATTGAATTCAATTGCATAAATCAATATGAGAAATCAAGAATAAAAATCAAGCCAAGAAATCCATCCCAAAAATCACAAAGGCACGACAATAATGTTTAGCTACTTATGGCTTGAGAGAAAAACAAAGGCAATTTCATTCAAACAAGACCTGTAAGAAATATTTTTATTGCAATAAAAAACACTTACAACCCTTTGATCTCCTCTCTTACAGGAACTGCCTCCAAATTCTCTCACAAACTCTCAGAAAAGCAGACAAAAGAAATTAGAGAGAAGAGAAAAAGTGTCCCTCTAAACCCTAGCTTCCTTCTCAATTCTCCCCTCCAAAAGCTTCCTAAATCTTCTCATTGCAATGATTTTATAGAATGAATTTAAAAATTTCCCAAAATTGTCAGAATCCCGCATTAAAATTTTTCCAAAACTGAAAAGATTTGTGGCGTGACAACGCTCGACCTGCTGTGTAATTACTCCGTGGGCTCGGGTTGGTCGTCGTGGTCACTCTGCGGTTCAGTGTGGCTACTCCAGAAGGATCCTTCGCATGGTCTTTTTTGACAAATTGGGTGTGACCATGCCCGATTTCTGCGTGACCACGTTGCTCAGGAGACGTGGTCACACCAATTTTTCTAAACTTCCTCTTTTTGTTTTGATTTTTGTGCTAGTACTTCGGTAACCTGTAAAATTAATTCCAAGCTTTCAAAAGCAAAAAAAAAGGTAAATAACTGGAATTAAAGCATGAAAAATATGAAAATTTGACACATATCAGGTAGCTATTCTTATTGTCTGTGTTGATGATATTATTCTTACAAGTAGCGATCTCTCAGCGTTGGAGTCCTTGAAAACCATTCTTGCGAAGTCCTTTGAAATGAAAGACTTGGGATCTCTTTGATACTTCTTTGGCATGGAAGTAGTTCGATCATCTTGAGGTCTTTACCTATCTCAGTGTAAATATGTAGTTCATCTCTTGACAAAGACTAATTTTCTTCTGTACAAACCCGTTGTTGTCCCTAGGGATCCCAATGAAAAATTATCTGACATTCTCAATGCTATGTCTACCAATAAGACTCACTACCAACGTCTTGTGCGGAAACTCATCTACCTCACCTATACTCGCCCCGATATATACCACATTGTTGGTATAGTGAGTCAATTCATGCATGACCCTTATGAGCATCATCATCAAGTTGTTCATCGGTTCTCCACCATTTAAAAGGTACACCTGACTTAGGTTTATTTTTCTTTTGTCACATCTCTCGATCTGTTGTTGTTTATACAGATGCTAATTGGGCCGGGTCAGTTCGGTTCATGATCGACATTCCACGTCGGGGTATTTCTCATTTGTACGAGGAAATCTTATCACGTGGAAAAACAAAAAACAGTCTGTGTTTGCCCGGAGCAGTGTTGAAGCTGAATTTCGGTCTGTCCCCGAAGATCTTTGAAGCCCTATGATTACGCATCATGCTCCGTGAACTTTGTATTCCAACCTCTATTCCATTGCAGCTATTACGTGATAATAAGACCGTCATCTGCATTGCTCGCAATCTAGTCCAGTATGAGTGTACCAAACCTATTGAGATTGACAGAGACATTATTAAGGAAAAGATTGAGTCCGAGAAAATTTTTGTTCCGTTTGTGTCCTCCAGTGGTCAACTAGCAGATATTCTCACCAAGAATCTTCCTGGTCCTTTGTTCTTGTTCACTCAATGACTTCAAATCCAAGTTGAATATGATCGACATCTATGCTTCAACTTGAGGAGGAGTATTAGATTTATAATGACAATTCGTAGCCATTATTACCTATTATTAGCTTTTATCTCCTCATTATATATTTCTTATTTGTTTTATTATATTTTATTTCATTCCTATTTATTTTATTTTGTTTTATTTCTCTTATGTTTTTTTATTATGTTTTATTTCCTTACTTTGTTGTGTCTATTGTAATTGGGTTTAAATATCCCTTTTCTATCAATAAAATGAGTCGCTCTATTCCAAATCTCAAAATTTCTTTATATTAAATAATAGTAAAATGGAATCTATTGACATTGGAATATTGGATTCAGTTTATTTATTGATTTGATTAAGCTCAAATGATTTTTAAATTTCTTGAATTCTTTTAAGCCTATCCATGCATTTCATCTGCTATTTTAGCATGCTGCTGATTTTTTCTTCTTTAGCTTCATGGGCGAACTTTTTTTAAAGTTCACAACAATTAAATGAGATGTTTATTTCTGATTTTAAATTGCAACAACAACATTAAACTTATTTTCATAATAGGTGCTCTTTCTCCCTTAGTCAGTAATATTGATGGAGTGATATTTCTTTTCTTACTTCCAATTTTATATGCATTTTAATTTCTCCTTCCACTTTGGATTATTTGATCCCTTGGTTGTGTGTGTCAGTTTGTGTCTCTGTTTTTATTATTAGGGTTATTTCACATTTTCATGGCTTCTGCTCATTACTACTGCTTTTCTGACTATGAATTGTTGCCTTGATTGCTGTCTAACATTGCTTATTCACCAAGTAGGACAATGTCTGGACAAGTTCCTATATCTGAATCATCCGACTCATTCGAGTACATGTTATTTGAGGGTGATCCAGATCATCTAAAGCCTGTTATTTTAAAGCCGAATAAGATTAGTGCTTGGATTAATCCAGATATGCTAAAGCTTGGGCACAGGATAGGACGAGGTCCTTTTGGTGATGTTTGGCTTGCAACCCATCATCACTCCTCTGAAGATTATGATCGATGCCATGAAGTTGCTGTGAAAATGTTGTATCCTGTTAAAGATGATTATATTCAAGTATTGATAAGCAAGTTTGAGAATATATTCTCCAAATGTCAAGGACTAAAAAATGTTTGCCTTCTCCATGGTATTTCAATTCTGAATGGAAGGGTATACTGGCTTATTTATTGGTGGATTTTTGTTATGATTTTTATCTGCACAGCATATTCTTTTGATAAGGGAACTTGATAAAGAGCAAAGAAAACTCTTGAATGTGGCTTGCCTTTTATTTTTAATCAGGTCTGCATTGTTATGAAGTTCTATGAAGGATCTATTGGTGATAAGACAGCTCTTGCTAAAGATGGAAAGCTTTCACTTCCTGATGTTCTGAGGTGTTTATTCTAACAATTTCTTCATCGATAATTTCCATTGTCATTTTATGCAGTCTCCCCATCCTATATCTGTTAAGGGTGGATTTCAAACAGTGGTTATGTAATTTATTCTGAATCTTCATGCTCTTAGTTTTACTCATCCTATTTCTATGACAGGTATGGCATTGAGCTTGCTGAGGGCATATCTCAGCTCCACTCTAAAGGAATATTGGTGCTTAATCTTAAACCTTGTAACTTTCTTCTTGATGGAGATGACCATGCAGTCCTAGGGGAATTTGGAATTCCATTCTTACTTATTGGATTCTCGTTATCAAGTTCAGATCTTGTACAGAGGCCCGGAATGTCACACTACATGGCTCCTGAACAATGGCAACCAAGCATCAGGGGTCCAATTTCCTTTGAGACAGATTCATGGGGTTTTGGGTGTAGCATTGTGGAAATGTTGACCGGTTATCAGCCTTGGCACGGCAAGTCTGCTGATGAAATATATAACTTGGCTGTTAAAAAGCAGGTGAAGCCAAATATTCCAACCGGATTGCCTCCTGAGATGGAAAATGTTCTTCATGGATGCTTTGAGTATGACTTTCGAAATCGTCCTCTAATGACTGATGTACTGGATGTCTTTAAAAGGTAACTGTTACAGTATTTTTTTTTCCCCCAAAAAGTAGAGCATTTTTATGAAGCCATTGATGTAAAAGTTTTATTCCCTGCTTTTAGTTCTATGATTATATATTTATTATGTTTGATTTGCTGTTTATCAAAGGCTGAGCTTGTAAAGCGAAAGTGTTGCTAATAAATGAAATAGATTTCTAATTTATGCCTGTGTCATTATCTTTACCATCATTAACCTTATCCCATTGAATGTTGCTTGTTAAACTGTATATTCACGTGTTTTTTATCTTTTTTTTTTCGTGAATTCTAGTTAATATACTATTAGTTTACTCTTATTTCTTAATTCCTTTTATGTAAATTATGCTTTATCTTTTTATCAGTTCATCTTTCACTGTTCATCGTATGCACCTAAACAACCCAGTTTGCAATTGCTGCTACTCCTTTGGCAATTTCTATTTTTGATATTTAGTACTTTATCTGTCTAATATTAATCATACAATCTTTTTGACTTAATTCATTTCATTGGATCGTCGCCCAAGTCGTTGGCTATACGACTGCTGATAAATGTTTGTCATCTTCTAACATATCGATCATCATTGAATAGTTGTATATGTTATAGAAAATTAAACTTGAGTAAACACTACTGATTTTACTATTTTTATTGAATTTATATATATATTCATTAAATCAATTGTTTTCAGGTATATTTACAATTATATATGCATATGAAAAATGATCTTTAACAAATAAAATGATTAAGAGAATGTTACAAGTGTTGTGATAGGTAGACTATTGTTTAGATGATTTGCATAGAGGTAAAGATTACAAAAAATGATAAAATTTTTTACTCTTGATATTGATACTCGAACGAACTTTTTGATATTTGGGGGTGTTGATAAGTGATATGCTGGGAGATTACCAACATTTATCAATAGTTGTATAACCGATGGGTTGGGTGATGACCCAATAAAATGAATTAAATCGAAGACTATGTAAGTATAAATGATATTTCTAAAACAACAACTAATGAGTATAAATCAATTCCAAAAATTTATANACTACTGATTTTACTATTTTTATTGAATTTATGTATATATTCATTAAACCAATTGTTTGCAGGTACTTACTATTATATATGCATATGAAAAATGATCTTTAACAAATAAAATGATTAAGAGAATGTTACAAGTGTTTTGATAGGTAGACTATTGTTTAGATGATTTGCATAGAGGTAAAGATTACAAAAAATGATAAAAATTTTTTACTCTTGATATTGATACTCGAACGAACTTTTTGATATTAGGGGGTGTTGATAAGTGATATGTTGGGAGATTACCAACATTTATCAACAGTTGTATAATCGATGGGCTGGGTGATGACTCGATAAAATGAATTAAATCAAAGACTATGTAAGTATAAATGATATTTCTAAAACAACAACTAATGAGTATAAATCAATTCCAAAAATTTATATGATTGTGCAAATGATTAAATGAAATGTGTCTGTTATACTTTGTTATTGTTTACTAATTTTATTACTTGTTTTACATATTTCAAACATTTTAAGCATGATTATTTTGTATTGCTGTCCCTCATACTATTCATGATTGAGCATTTACATTTTCTTTTCATCTATAAATTTAATTTTAGCACTGATTATTTCACTAAGCTTGTAGCTTATTACGATTTGTTGTTGTCTTTGAGGGAGGGGTAAGAAGCATCTAGGCGATTAGTCACATGCGACTTTGTATAGCATTTGGGTTGTAAATTTTTTTGGTTTTTGAGTATGTCATGAAGAATTTTGGAGTATGTTCTTTTATGTGTTCAATGTTTGCAGTTCTAAATGTTAGAATGTGAATAAATATTGAATGGAATTGAATTGTTAATATTTGTGAGGATTGAGTGGGACCAATTTGTTACCCTCTAAATTTGATTTCTGCAAGTTAGGATGAATGTTGATGTAGAATTGTGTCTGACTAATTCGTCTAACTCTGTTGCACCACTTGTTGATCGTGAGGGGTAAGTTGGGGTGTGACAGAAAGTGATAGTACAATAAAGGTTGGATGAAAATAATAATGTAAGCATGTTTGGATTTAGATGTCATAGGAATGTGATTAAAATATGAATTGATGCATGCAGAACTATAGGCTGATTGGATTTAGGGTGGGTAACACCTGACTTGAGGAATAATGCAGGTATTGAGATAATTATTATATAATAAATTGCATTAGATGCAAAATTGTGCAATTATAGGTAAATATGCCTGAAGAAATATCAAAAAGAATTGAGAGCTGGCCTTTTAAGCTAATTGCCGAACACAAAATGCAAGCTAAAAATAATTCTAACATGAGTGATATTTAGAACAGGGTAAATGAGACAACTAAAACTATTGAGTTATAGGGTATTGTTAAGCTGATTTCTCAAGTAGTTGATAAAATGACTGCTAATATGGTACAAAAATTGATCAGCATTTGAGGATCTTTCTGAAATTCAAGCCACCTACATTTAAGGGTGCTAGTGACCCTACAACTGCTAAAGATTAGTTATTAAAGATTGGGAAAATTCTTGATAACATGATATATTATAGAAAATAGGAGTGGTTCTAGTCACATTCATGTTACAATGTGAGGCAGAGAAGTGGTGGTAGGTGCAACACAGGGAAATTTGGATTGACACCCCTCACACAGATTCAGTGTGATGATTTTATAAAAGTTTTCAATGATTGGTTTATTCCATCTTGAGCTAGATTAACACTACAGGATAATTCCTTCAATTTGACTGGGGGTCCAAGATAGTATAAAACAAAATTTACTTCTCTTGCCCCTTATTATGTCAGCATTTATGCGGCCTCTGAGATTAGTTGAGATTAGCAATGGTTCTTTTTGAAATAAAAAATTTCTCAGTGTTAGTTGAAAGAGCTAGAAGGATTGAAAATGAGTTGAACCTTCTCAGTCAAAAGTAGTAATCACAAGCATGCAAACGAAAAGATTTTGGGAAGGCAGAAGACTTCCAAAGCAAGTAATTTAAGTTGGAAGGTAAGTAGAAGCAAATCCAGTTAGAAAAGCCAATTTGTGAGAAATGTGATGCAGCAGTTACAACAATTCCACGAGTATGGGAATAGCGAAAAAAAAATGTCTTTTTTTTTATTTTATCTATGTTATTTTCAGCGATTTCCCTTTTTTGATTCTTTCCTTTATAGTTATTTCTTATTTTCTTAGTTTCTAATTAGATATTTTCTATTAGGGGATTTTTATATATTTTGTATTAGGGTTTTGGATTTGTAGTTTTTTTATTTGATGAATTGAGAAGTGTTTTCTCTGAATTTTGCTCTCCGGGATGTTATATCATTTCCTTTTGCATGTGGTGTATTTGTATCTTGCTTAGGAACAGGCGGTGGAACCCCCTTGCCNGTTGATTTGTTGTTTTTTTATTTGATGAATTGAGAAGTGTTTTATCTGAATTTTGCTCTCCGGGGTGTTATATCATTTCCTTTTGCATGTGGTGTATTTGTATCTTGCTTAGGAACAGGCGGTGGAACCCCCTTGCCGCCCGTACATAACATATCACTGTCCGGTCTGCTGTTTTCAGCTGGGTAGCCATCCAACTGGTTGTTACCTGTTATTTCCTAGAGGAAATCAGTCTTCCTGCTTCCGGCTCGTGGGACAGCCGCTGATCGACGCCAAACTGCTGTCCAACAGCCACCTTATCCCAGTAATCCACTCCAATCCTTACCATTCCACAGTCACCTCCTCTGTGAACCTGCTTCCCGAACACTGTTTAGGAGCCCTAAAATGATATCAGCTATATTCCTCATATTAATTCAATGGAAGAAACTGATTGAAGTTGTATAAAGTTGTGAATTTTTCGGAAGGAAAAAATAAATTCACCATCTTATAGATTTTCATCAATAGCCATAAGATCTAAATTTTGCATTTTGGGATGAAACAAATCCTATTTTCATGACATGGTTATAGAACACNATGACGTCAAACTCACATCTTACCTTTTCCTTACCACTCCACAGTCACCTCCTCTGTGAACCTGCTTCCTGAACACTGTTTAGGAGCCCTAAAATGGTATCAGCTATATTCCTCATATTAATTCAATGGAAGAAACTGATTGAAGTTGTATAACGTTGTGAAATTTTTCGGAAGGAAAAAATAAATTCACCATCTTATAGATTTTCATTCATAGCCATAAGATCTAAATTTTGCATTTTGGGATGAAACAAATCCTATTTTCATGACATGGTTATAGAACACCATGATACTTAAAATTAGTGGACCATAAACATTCTTAACAATCCAAAAAACCCTTTCTTTTTTCACAAATTATTTGAGAATAGATGCATCTTTGCTACTTTAAATCTTAAAATCTTGATAATAATCTAATTCAAGCTAATAATCATGCATGATATTAAGATATCAAAGTATAGAAAAATTACTTTGCTTGCTTGTTGAGACCTTGATTTTGATTTTATAGATGAAAACAACATCACTCACTGTTGAGTATGATTGTTTGACAACATTCCGACTAAGTTCGTATTCAAATTATATGCAGAGAAAATTTAACACCTCTCAAAAAGTTTTCTTGCTGATACGAGCTAAAGAAGGAAGAAGGATGGTGATGCTAGATTATATTATATCTAAATTATCGGNAAAGAAGGAAGAAGGATGGTGATGCTAGATTATATTATATCTAAATTATCGGCTATGATATCTGCTTATGCTAAAAAAAAAACTATGCTATTACTAATTCTTCCACAATAGAACGACAACAAAGGATAAAGAATTTTTCTTAAAGGCAATCTATGATTCAATTAATACAACAACAACAACAATAAAGCCTTAATCCCAATACGTGGGGTCGGCTACATGAATCTTTTTTCACCATTGCGTCCTATTTAGTGTCAATTAATGTAAGAAAAAATGATGCATAAAAAAAAAAGAAACTCTATGAGAAGCCCCAAAATTATGATGAAAATAAAGGACAAACTTGCCTTGTGGAATTTGAAGGANCAACGTGGGGTCGGCTACATGAATCCTTTTTCACCATCGCGTCCTATTTAGTGTCAATTAATGCAAGAAAAAATGATGCATAAAAAAAAAAAATATATAAACTCTATGAGAAACCCCAAAATTATGATGAAAATAAAGGACAAACTTGCCTTGTGGAATTTGAAGGACTTGATTTAGAAGAAATTAACACACTCAAAAATTTCAACTTCCTAAGAAAACTCGTGTCATGCTCTCTTACTTAAAATGCTATGAATTGTATTTCTTGTGTTTTTAGTGCCTCAAATAACTCTTCACAAATTTGAATTCTAGTTGCATGAGCCATAGACTACATGATAAATTTTACCAATATTTTTCAAATCCACAAACTCTATCCCATTAATAGAAAAGTTAACATAGTTGATGGTTCCCTAACGACGTTACAGATTAAATGATTTTTTTTTTTTTTGGCATTTATCCTCAATGATGTTATATTTATCCCTCATCTTATCGTAAGACTTGTATAAAAATGTAAAAGTGCTAAACAACATAACTGCAAGGTAACCTTTCCTTCAATAGTTGTGTTTCAATTCCTCACTGTGGGGAATGTGATTGTGAAAATTAGCGAAAAAGATGGGTATACTTTCTTGAAGGCAATTTTGTTGTCATATTTCTTCATTTCCCCTCAACGCATAAACCATTTGGAATACCATTGTAGGCATAGGTATCCCTCTTTGAAAATCTTATGATATAAGTTTCCTTCTTATTTTATGAATGTTAACATTGAAGAATTTTATTGTGAGGCTTGAAAAAATTACAAAACATCGTCATGTTTTTTCCTGAATGATTTTAGATCCTTAACTCTTTTCATGTTAATTAACTATGATCTCTGAGAACCTTAAAAAATCTCTAGCACATATGGAGCTATAGGATTTTTCACATTTATTAATGATTATACTTGAATGACATGGTTATACCTTATCAAATAAAAAATTGATATCATTCCTGTTCTCCTTTAATTACTAAGTAAAGAATTAATTTAATGTCAACATCAAGTTGTTTCACATAAATAATATTCACGATTATTTTTATCATATTTCACTTTCCTTTTTCAATAAAAAATTATCATTCTTGAATTTTCTTCTTGACGTNTTGTCAACATCAAGTTGTTTCACATAAATAATATTCGCGATTATTTTTATCATATTTCACTTTCCTTTTTCAATAAAAAATTATCATTCTTGAATTTTCTTCTTGACGTCCCATAACAAAATTGTGGCAAAAAAGATTAATTGACATTATTTGACACTCACTAGGACTTTTCTTTTTGAGAATTAAACTCCAAAAAGATATTCGGGAGAAGCGGCTCTGATTGCACATAATCAATGGACTAACTTCAAGAGTAATGGATTTCAGAGATCTACTGAATTACTCGTGGAATTATTTTTTGCGAACAACTTCTAAAAAATTATCTCTAAAAAGAAAATGACTTCTAAAATATTTGGTTGCATTGTTTATGTCCACATCTCTAAATAATATTAGGATAAACTTAATCCTAGAGCACTCNCCTGAATTACTCGTGGAATTATTTTTTGCGAACAACTTCTCAAAAATCCTCTCTAAAACGAAAATGACTTCTAAAATATTTGGTTGCCTTGTTTATGTCCACATCTCTAAATAATATTAGGATAAACTTAATCCTAGAGCACTCAAATGTGTATTTGTAGGATATTTCTACACAAAAAGGGTCTTAGCGTTTTTATCTAACCATCAAAAGATTTTTTNCAATAGCTTTCTTAAAAATAAGATGTGCAAATTCAGAAAGACATTTTATTATTTTAAACAATCTCTGAGTTTGACAGCTTTATAGTAGCTATAGATGGACTGGGTACAAGTAAAGTTAAGGAGATCATATTCTCTTCAGAGAATATTTCATTCATGAAAAAGTTATAATTCTCATTTTTAATGTTGATGATATAATTGTTATAAGAAATGATAATAAATGAATGAATCAGTCAAAAAGAAATTTACTTAAGAAATTGAAATGATGGAATTGGGCAAATTTAATTACTTCCAGAGTATTGAAGTTACTTGATTAGAGCAAGATATTTTATCTCTCAATGCAAATATATCATAAACATGTTAAGAGAAACAAAGAGACTTGATTGTAACTTATTTGAAATGCTAACTACTTGGGTTAGAAAAGAGCACAAAGGATGAAGGAACATAAGTGGACATAGGTCAATATGAAAGATTAGTTGGAAAAAAACTTTATTATATACAAGCCCTGACTGTTTTTTTAGTAAGCCTTATAAGTTAGTTTATGCACAAATCATAAGAATTTTACATTCAAGCTGCTTATAGAATCCTTAGGCACCTTAAATCAGGCTCAAGAAAAAAAATTTCTACCAAAAAACATGATGCTCTACAACTTAAAGGTTATACTAATGCTGATTATGTGGGGTCACCAGTGGATACGTGATGCACTTTAGGATATTTCACACTTTTGGGAAAAAATCTATTAACATTGAGAGAAAAAAATCTATTAACATTGTCCGCCTTAATATGATGTTTCATGATCTAGTGCTAAATTTAAATCCAAAGCAAATGCCACAACGATCTACAAACACATGAATTAAAATCATTTTGGAAAATTTAAAAATTAGATGAGAAAAGCTAATGAAAATATTTTATGATAATAAGTCTTTCATTAATATTAAAATCATGTACAATATGATCACACTAAATATGTGGAAATGATTAGACTTTCTAAAAGAAATGCTTGAAGGTTTATTGATTTGCACTTAGAGGAGTCAAATAGGGTTCACCGGTCGAGTTTTTGCCGACCTGAAATTAACCTAATGTGAGATTGCTTGATCTGAACTCAACTTGAATAGTGAATGGGTTAGAAATTCTAACCCAAACTTTTACTCGACTTTGACTGAATTGATCTACATCTGACCAAGTTTGTAATTCGTTTACATAAGGCATAATAATTTTTGGACCAAGTTCTGGTCAGTTTAGGGGTGGTGGGTCAACCCAAGCTCAACCCGTAAATTTAAATGAGTTAGAATTCTAGGTCCGAACTTGACCGAAAAATTAATCAGATAAACCTGAACATGATTGGTTTAAGTCCAATTATCGTGTCAGGTTATTTTTTTGACAACCTTATTTGCATTCAATATGTCCCAATAAGGAGGTAGCTTGTTGACATATTCATTAAAGGGCTCAACAATCTCACGTTTAGGAATATTATAAGCAAATTTTGGATTTTAGATCTCTGCAATCTAGCATTTGGGGAGAAGTATAGAAAGGCCATTAGATTGAGGGAGGAGAGTTAGTGATACTGGCAAAGAGTATCGGTGCAGAATTCAACAAGAAAATAGAGAGAATGTCAAGAACATAAATCTGAAATAAGAAAAGCTGAAAAGAAGGGAAAATAGAAAAGAAAATACAAAGGAGATACACTAATCAAATAAAAGATATGCTACAAGAGTTTTTTACTCTCGTAACCAAGTAGAATACATAAATCACTACCCTAAGGGTTGGCGAAGAAACGAGACCTGAAATGTCACCGCCAACTATAAAGGGATACAGTTGCCACCATGCGACGTCGTAGATACAAACACATTCCCATCCTAAACTCTATGGAGCCCAAAGCTCTCCCTTTTTTCTACACCATTCCAAAAGTCCCCTAATACAATACAACACCACCTATTTATAACAAAACTCAAGCTATAAATTTAATACAAGTAAATGGATGAAAATATTCCTACAAATACATTGACGCACAACTTGAAACAGATGCCTCGATTGCACATAACTCGGATCACAACTAGACACTTCGTGTCATTCTCCTCGGGTATGAGGACCTTGTTCTTTATCTCTTGATGAACATCTGCGTCGACTAGATTCATAATGAATTCTTGATTGGTTCTTGCATTAGTTTTTTTATAAAGTCATCTTGGATCAACTGACGAGGAGTAAAAGGCTGGGAGAAGAGTTTTTTGTTATCTTCAAATGATGGGTTTTTGGAATGAATCCTCGCGGTTGGAACAACAAGAACATCAACAATTGTGAATTCTCAAAAAGAATTCTTAGACAATTCTCTATACAGGACAACAAAATATGGAAGATCAACTGCACTGGTGAAAACTGCTAGCTGTCGACACGGGCCTGATTGCCGTCCACGGTCTTGATGTCAAACAGAGGCTAAATTCCGGTCTTGACGTCAAATATTGGCTGAATTTTGATCTTTGTTATAAGGTTGGATCTGTAGCGGGTAGAGGAAAGAAACATAAAAATAACAGTAGACAGAAAAGTAGAAGAAATAATAGGAATAACATGAAGAATATAGGTGAAAAGTGTTGTTGGAATGGTTCGGGCGTTCGACAACGGTGCAAGATTAACTGTAGGTTAGAGAATTTCAACTAGAAAAGGTTCAAAATAGAAAATTATCAGAATCGTTAGGAAATACACGCAAAACCAGTAGGAGAAATTCAATAAACAACACATAAATGCAATGACATGATTCAGGAATCACAGGACAACAAAGAAGGGGAAAGAAACAATGTAAGTAGCCGAAAACCAGAGTCTGAAACATGGTGAACAATTGTAAATAGAAAAGTTAGAAACCCATAAAACAATGGACAACAATAATGTTGTTTTTCATGGAAAGAAAGTACAAATTAACTGAAGAATTATAATCTCTGATGCAAAAATGATACCGACAAAGGGTTTTAGTGCAGAATTTAGCAATAAAATAGAGAGAAGATGCCAATAATAGAAATCAGAAACGAGAAAAGTTGGAAATAAGGGAAAATAGGAAAGAAAATACAAAGTAGATATGCTAATCAAATAAAATATACAAGAGTTTCCTACTCTTATAACCTATCGGGATACATAAATCACCACTCGAAGGACTGACGAAGAAAGGTGACCGAGATGTCACCTCCTACTACGTAGGGATACAGTTGCCACCACCTGGCTTTGTGGATTCAATCACAGTCATCCAGAAATTTATGAAGCCCAAAGCTTTCACATCTTTCTACATCATTCCAAAAGTCCCCTAATACAACACAATACCACCTATTTACAATAAAACTCAAGCCATAAAACTAATACAAGTAAATGGACGAAAATATCCTCTACTAATGCATTGACCCACAACTTGAAAACATATGACTTGACCACATATAACCCGGATCATGGCTAGGCACTCCATTTCATTCTCCTTAGATATGAGGGGCTCTCTTCCTAGTGATTCCATATGTAAATGGGTTACAATTACAAAATAAACTGGATTAACACCCCACTTTAAATACAATGATTTCATACTATTCTCTCAACTTAGTAGCTTTCTGGGACATGAGCACAACCCGAATCAATTTCTGGTTTTTGACACCGGAATTCTTAATAGGAGCATGAACGTCTGCAAGTACCCCCAAAACAACTCACTTTTTCTTGATCTAAACTGGTTATGAAGGTTCAATTACCTGAGTTATAGACTTCTCGGTCTCTAAGAAACAATGGTATCACATAGCCTTAATGCTAATTCCTGTGGCATGAATTGGGACAAAAATTCTAGTTGCTAAAAGGTGCAAGAAACATAGTCTGCAAGTTATTCACCCCAAGCATTGGTTGGATGAAGAGGCAAGAAAGTTTTGATTTCCGCCCCAAGAAAATTGTTTGAAATGTCGACAGACATGGGAAAGGATAAAGGTCTAGGCAAACCAATTTTGGCAAGTTTGAAAGCAGTTTCAGTCACACAACCAAGAAATGAGGATTGTTGGGGAAGCAGGTGAGATCCGGTCATCAAGGTGTAGGAGTTAGCACCAAGAATTGAACTGCCCATTCTTCCTCCCCTCCTCTAGCGCCTATTCTTATGGGCAGCAAGAAAACAAGAAGGCAGAGGTGTAATTGATGGCGATGAGAAGCAACAACATTCGTTGGGTGCGGAGGAAGGTAATTGAAGAAGAAAAGCCAAAGGCTCTGAGTGAATATTCTTGCATTAGATTTCATTACATACTTCCCATTAGCTATCCCGGTTCCGATTCCTTCAATCGAATCTCCCGTTCCATGCTCAAGAACCACCAAAGCTCGAGGAGTTCGCCTCGGCCAAGAAAAATTCCTCAATGGTGCTCCATGCTGCTGAATATGTCCAACCGAACCATTAAGGTCCGATTCTTGCAAAGATAATCTTTTGCTCCATACCAAGAAGAAAATTTTCATTATGAAGTCTAAGGCATCCCAACATTGTCAGGCTGCATCACATTTCGGCCTTTCCATAGGAACACCAACTGGAATTCCAGAAATTTGAGGAGGGATCGATGACAAGGTAGAGAACAGAAAGAACCACAAACCAATGCTGGGATAACTCTGTTCTCAAATTTTGGGCAAGAAATGGGGAAAATCTTTGATGGAATTCTCTATTTTCAATGGCTTCAGCAAACAAAAACAGAAAACTCCTGGACAGAATTTCTTCAATAACAGTAGCAAGAACAGATAATTCCAACGACAGCAAACAAAAAACATAAAAGAAGAACAGATAGCAAGAAGGTTGTTTTTGTGGAAATAAAGCACGAATATGAATCATGAACCTTAATTTTTTATACCGAATGATACCGGTTAGAGTATGGGTGCAGAAATCAGCATGAAAATATAGAGAAAACGTACAAATTATAAATAAAAAACAAGAAACCAAAAATCAAGGGAAGTAGGAAAGAATATACAAAGGACATGCACTAATCAAATAAAAGATGCAAGGGACCTTAGATATCATCATCAATAACGAAGGGATACAGACACCACCCGGTGTCATAGATACAAGCACATTCCCATCAAGAAACTTACGGAGCTAAAGCTCACTTCTTTTTACATCATACCAAATAGTCCCATAATACAACACCAGACCTATTTATAATAAATAAAAGAACCTAAACCCTAATAAAAGCAAACAAACGAAAATGGCTTTTCTAATATATTGACCCACAACTTGGCTCGAAATGACTCGACCATATTTATTCCGGATCAAGATTAAGACAGTTCATGTCAGTTAGATATGGAAAATAAGGGGCCACAAATTATTAGTTACAGGGAAATACCTCTCCCACAAATTCATATATTTTAAGGAAAAATTGCCCATTGATTGATCTCTTGGCATCAAATGGCAACCTCAACTCGAACAGTCGATAAGATAACTATGACTGATTTTTTCTATTTGTTATTTAATTATTTATTTACTTTTTATTTCAACTATTTGTGTATAAATAGCCGTTGAAAAGATTAAAAATTCAAGCTTTTCTAGCCTTTTTTTTTTATGAGTAAACCAAATCCCACATCAAAAGGTGAGGGAAGGATATTAGAAGAGTAGGCCATAACACACAGGCCATCTTTTTTTGTGATGGATAAATTTACTTTAAGAATTCAACAACTAAGTATATTTGTTATGGAGCACTCGTGAGATAGGTGACATTCATATGAGCTGACTAAGCTGACAAATCAATGAGGCCAATAGACAAAATGGGCAATTTTTCAATGGTGGTTGGTGCAATTAGCATTAGAGGAATACAATAACTAAAAAATCAGAACTAAAAGCAATACATGATAAGATGCTACGTCATAAGTTTCATCTATTAGAGCTATACTAAGATAATGTGCTACATGTTTGGAGTTACTTTTTAAACTTGTCGGAGCCACTCGCTGGAGTCTTCTTTGCTTGGGGAATGATTTAGACATGTAAAATTCATGAAGGTATTTGAGTGAGAGAGACTATGTAACCCTGTGACTAGAAGAAGCAAAACTCGTTAAAATCAAGTCATTTTTGTTTGTAACGGTTGGAATTTCATCAGGAATTACAAAGCTAAATGTGCCCTTGAGCAATTTTTAGATTGGTAAGCTTTTAAAATATTACACAACAGGGAAAAGAATTAAAGCGGGCAATATCTCGATGGCTAATAGTTTGGACTATTGTATGTGAGAAGCTTGAAGCCCATCAACATGAAATTTTAATATTTTTCCCCCTTTAGGCTTCAAATGATTAATTTTAGGTAGGTATTGTAGGAGCATTCCATATGGGTGGCATCGAGTGGCTACTTGTTCTGACAGTAATGGTAGCGATGATGATGATGATTATTATTATTATTATGATGATGGTTGAAATTTCATGCAATTTCTACATATTTTTCTTATGATGATGGTTGAAATTTCATGCAATTTCTACATATTTTTCTTAGTTGCCTGATTTTTATCTCTTGCAGCTAGAAAAATGGTTTGCCCATGTCCTTCCGTGTAATCTTTGCATATAATTTTTACTTGTAAATACAAAGAATTTTTTTCATCATATAATCTTTGAATATGTACTAGCAAATGTAGCTTCTTTTCTAGTAGTTTTCCTTTGTCCCGGTTATTTCCTGCCAGCTCGCTCCTTGTACTTCAAGTTTATTTGCTAGATTTTCATCTACCTCAACTTCTCTTACGCTCCAACAGGGAAACTCTGAATATTTCTTAGGATTATCCATCTAGCTGACTTTTTTTGCAGCAACCATATCTGTAAATCTGAAAATTGAAAGTTTGGGTGGTGTAATATTTTCCGGGGCACTGATAAGTTCTACTTTTTTGTTAAGGAAAATTCTCAATTTAGATTTTCAGAGCATTAAACTGATTGCTTAATTCTCTAGAATCCCCCAGCTAATTAAATTCGAATACCTGTTTTGTACCATTTTATGATAGTTTCTCACTTCTATCTGCAGCATCAGGGACGGATATAAAGATGTAATCTGGAGTGATTCCGCAAAGATTCTGTCAAACAAATCATACCATTCAAGCTACACTGAGTGGTCTCTCTTAAAAGACATTCTCCAAGTCGGTGATACTGTTCGCTCAAGGAAGCCAAAAGATTCTTGTCAACAAACAAACATGGCCATATCTGAAGGAACTGTAGTGGGATTGGAAACCAAAGATGATACTAATGGTTTTATTCTTGTCAGAGTCCATAGGTTCCATAATCCTCTTAGGGTTCATTCTTCCATGGTAGAGAGAGTGAGCCACGGATTTGCTGCCGGCGACTGGGTACGAATAAGCAACGAAGAAGACATGAAGCATTCTCCTATTGGTATACTGCATAAGATTGATCACAATGGGAGGGTAACTGTGGCTTTCACTGGATTAGAAACACTTTGGGAAGGTAATCACACTGAGCTTCAAATGGCAGCATCCTACTGCATTGGTCAATTCATTAGAATAAAATCAAATGTATCAAATCCAATGTTTGATTGGCCTAAGAATAAAGGAGGCATATGGGCAACTGGAAGAATCATGCAAATTCTTTCAAATGGGTGCTTGGTGGTGAGATTTCCAGGCAGATTAAGCTTTGCAGAAGCTCCCAACTACCTCGCAGATCCTTCGGAGGTTGAAGCGGTCTCGTTCACCAGCTGCTATGGTGTGGTGAAGAAGTACCAACACCTTGAGGATTATCATTGGTCTGTTAGGCCTTTAGTTGTTGCTTTGGGTTTGTTCGCTGCACTAAAGCTTGGAGTAATTGTCAGGGATGGAATAGTGAAGAAAGAAGTGAAAGCTTTGCATGGTGAATCACCAAAAAGGCAGCAAGAGAAGAAAGTTCAGCATGTTCAGAATGGAAGCAGTTCAGCTTGGTTTCCTTCTTCAGTTGCTAATGTGCTTTTTGGAGAGCCGGTTGCTCCTTCCAGGTAGTTTTTGATAATGTGGTGTGGATTCAGACTTAATATACATGTAAATAGGCCTGACTGGGTGTATATATGGATCAAAACATGAATCCGGAAACATTTTTTGTTGTTTTTTGTTGAAATATGTTTGGGGGAAGTGAACTTATTTTGGTTATGATTATGGCTTCGTTTGAAGTAATGTAACTGTTCAGCAAATTTCTTTTAGAAGCCGCATTCTTCGAATCGTTGAAGTCCAATTACGATCTGAAACCGTGAAAATTTATCTTCCTTGCAAAAGAACTTTGGGAGATATTTATTCCTCGCTGCTTCACCAAACTAAAATTTTTTCAGGCGTCGGCATTCTCACCAATCAAACCGAGTTTTACCGCCTTCTCAAACGAAGCCTATATATTTGATGTGTTCTTTAAATCTTGAATCACATCATATGCTTTCACTTATTTCTTTTTTGGCTAAGTAGATTCTCACAATTCTTCAGCACTCCATGATGTAATACATTTTACTCAACTCATTCGCTGAGCCATATTTTAATCAAGGGCTTAATTAGGTAGAGACAGCTTATGATTTGTGTGAAGTGTAAATCATTCCTACAATATTAAAAATTGCATTGCCAATGTATTTGTAAAAATGTAAACAATGTGTTTCAAACTTTGCTGCAGTTTAATCTTTATTACAATTATTATGAATTAAAAGGTATGTTGTATTTGAATTGTAAAATAATGCTAGGATGGATGATGGTGTTTTCCTTTGAATTTGTGATTCATCATTCAATTTCTATGGATGAGATTTCATTGCACATTAAAATCCAATGTTATTTCTACTTCTTCTAACTTTATTTAGCAATAGTGGTAGTCAAAGTCTTATTTAATATTTAGTGTGAATTAATGATATTGATGGAGTCTTAATCTACATAAGAATGATTCACAACTAAGGTTTAAGAGAATATGTATTATGCTTATGAACCATAGTAATCACTTATGGAAAAGAAAAAAAAAAGATAATTTTGAGATCTAATAATTGCATAAACATATAACATTAGATATTTCTTAAGTTAGGATTTCTAACTATTGGCTAAAGATTATGCATGCTTCTAATTGACATTGATTTTTAAATGAAATTCATCACATTACATTTGATTTTATAAATTGCATATTGAAAGAATTATTTTAATTTTTATTATTTTAAAAAAAAAACTATAATTCATCTTTTGAAAAATTCTAATTTTGGATAGAAATTAGGGATATGAGTTAGTGTTTAAGCTTAATTTTGAGAAGTCATTATTTTTCTTTTAGACTTAATTGTATTATATTACTTGGTCGTTATGCACTTGTGTTTGTTCGTGCAAAATCAGAATCTTAACCAAACCACCTTATTGATTTAAAATAATCTCTAATTGGGCTCTAGCTTACCCAATGTAGTTCATAATCCAATAACAAGTTCATGTTAGAACCAAAAGAAACCCCCCTCATCTATTTGAACACGATTAGGCTTCAGATTAACCCAAAATGAGCCTTAATGATATATACTCTTTATAATGTCTTTCTTGACTTTTTTAAACCTATGGAGGTTTAATTAACTCTATTTGATCAAGTGAACTTCAATTGGCTTGTGGGGACCACCAATATAAACTATTCCCAACTTCCAAATTTTGGCTCGTATTGTTTCCAACTTATTTTGAGACCATTAGGGCTCATTTCTAACCCAAATTTAGGCATTTAAGCCTTTGATCAACCTAAGTGGACTAAACGACACCCACTAAGGGCCCACTTGATCAAAATTAATCAAACTTCAATCTTGTTTGTCTCTAAATAAAATTAATGACCTTAAGATGAAGTTTGGACCCATTCACTCATCTAAAAGCTTGGTCAATCACATTAACCAAATGCACCTTAAAAGCTTAATAAGGCCATTTGGGATAAATTCATAATTTTTTTTAGGTGTAAGTTCTAGTTGGTTCTAAGTTTTCTTAGGAATATGTTAAACTCTCATTAATACCCTTAACTCAAATTCAAACCAAATTCTACCCATTTGGAACCATGGCTCACGTTGACTTATTTGGGTTAGATGGGGTCAAATCACTCTAAATATAATCTAAATTCAAGTAAGATAGGGTAAAAATTTATCTGGGTAACTCCTTATTAAATTCGCTCTCAATTGCATCAAAATTTTTTTAATAGACTCATTTGGGCTAATTGAGGCAAATTGAACCAAATCCATTTCAAATTCAAATTAATTTAACTAAACAACTTTTAAGGTCTAATTGTATATGGTTAAAACTAATTTACCACAATTAGACCCTCAATTGAGCCAACTTGGGTATGTTGAGGTTGATGCATCCTCCTTTCTAAAATATTCCTAGACTTTAAAATTTAGTCTTAGGAATTT
>JXCR01068028.1:8883-37086 GCA_002079205.1 Phalaenopsis hybrid cultivar
GGTGGGATGCATTTGTAAGTGCTGAGAGAATACTAAATGTTAATTCACTTGACAATAGCCAAAGCTTGTCAAGCCAGATTCGAGATCTTATTAATACTAGCAGTGTATTGAGATCTCATGAAGATCGTAACATGGGACCACAGGCAGCTCTTCTCTCTTTCCAAGACGCATTACTTCTGTCAATAGTGGGTTATATTTTGGCAAGTGAAAACTTTCCAAAATCTGGTTCTGGCAGTCCTTTTTCATGGGAGGAAGAACATTTACTGAAGGAAGCTATTGTTCATGTAATTTTTCAAAATCCAAAATTGACAAAGTTGCAATTCCTTCATGGTCTGGAGAAGGACCTTGAAGCTAATGCTAGAAAAGAGGATTCTGCAAATAATGAAGATGATTTTGATGAACAATGGGGCAGCTGGGATGATGAAGAAACTGATCATCAGAATGACCAAGCATATGGAGATATGCAGCTTAAACTGGAGCTGCGAGATAGGGTGGATCTACTTTTCAAACTATTTCACAAGGTATCGGAATTGAAGTCGAGAAACCTGTCTTTCATGGAAGGTCCATTGGCATCCTCCGCTAGTTATGGAAACGATCCTTGCGATAGGAAAGGATTAATTTATAAGCTTCTAACTGCTGTACTGGCCAAGTATGATATACCTGGGTTAGAATACCACTCTTCAGCAGTAGGCCGTTTTTTCAAGAGTGGATTTGGTAGGTTTGGCATTGGGCAGGTATTTCTCTCTCTTTCTTTCTCCTAGTTTTCCACAAGATTGACAGGCAATCCTGCCAGGTTTGTCATCTTCTAAATATTTCTTTCTCCTACAGGCAAAACCATATCTTGCAGACCAAAATGTTCTTCTAATTTTTGTTGTGGGAGGTGTTAATTTCTTTGAGGTATGTTTCTGTATTTGTTTCCTAGCACTTTGTATAAGAGGCATCACCATATCGTAACCTAATATTATTCTCTCTGAGGGAGTGTTCATTAGAAATTGAAGTAAATAATCATCACAATTATTTCAATCTCTAAGTTGCATTCGTAGTCCTCTTGCAATCAAAAACGAACTAACAGGTGTAATATTAGTCGTATTTTGCTTAAGAATTGTTAAATATTTAATTAAAAGTAAGCTAAGCTCCTCTAACCAATTTTACTTTCTGGAGAAACAATAAACTTCAAACCAAGGATAAAACAGTAATGGAACTCTTAGATCAAAACGGTTCATTGAACCTTTCAATTTGATCTTAATCTCTCATTTTTAAGTTTTGCAAGCTTCTATTGCCCTAATTATATGCGCTAGAGGTTATTCAAATTCTCTTTGTTGACAGATTCATGAAGCTATGGAAGCTATTTCAGAAAGCAATAGACCTGACATGGAANGGTTGGCATTAGCTGCTGAAATAGCCTTGAGTGAACCCCATAGTTCCCGGTGGGATGCATTTGTAAGTGCTGAGAGAATACTAAATGTTAATTCACTTGACAATAGCCAAAGCTTGTCAAGCCAGATTCGAGATCTTATTAATACTAGCAGTGTATTGAGATCTCATGAAGATCGTAACATGGGACCACAGGCAGCTCTTCTCTCTTTCCAAGACGCATTACTTCTGTCAATAGTGGGTTATATTTTGGCAAGTGAAAACTTTCCAAAATCTGGTTCTGGCAGTCCTTTTTCATGGGAGGAAGAACATTTACTGAAGGAAGCTATTGTTCATGTAATTTTTCAAAATCCAAAATTGACAAAGTTGCAATTCCTTCATGGTCTGGAGAAGGACCTTGAAGCTAATGCTAGAAAAGAGGATTCTGCAAATAATGAAGATGATTTTGATGAACAATGGGGCAGCTGGGATGATGAAGAAACTGATCATCAGAATGACCAAGCATATGGAGATATGCAGCTTAAACTGGAGCTGCGAGATAGGGTGGATCTACTTTTCAAACTATTTCACAAGGTATCGGAATTGAAGTCGAGAACCCCGTCTTTCATGGAAGGTCCATTGGCATCCTCCGCTAGTTATGGAAACGATCCTTGCGACAGGAAAGGATTAATTTATAAGCTTCTAACTGCTGTAATGGCCAAGTATGATATACCTGGGTTAGAATACCACTCTTCAGCAGTAGGCCGTTTTTTCAAGAGTGGATTTGGTAGGTTTGGCATTGGGCAGGTATTTCTCTCTCTCTCTTTCTCCTAGTTTTCCACAAGATTGACAGGAAATCCTGCCAGGTTTGTCATCTTCTAAATATTTCTTTCTCCTACAGGCAAAACCATATCTTGCAGACCAAAATGTTCTTCTAATTTTTGTTGTGGGAGGTGTTAATTTCTTTGAGGTATGTTTCTGTATTTGTTTCCTAGCACTTTGTATAAGAGGCATCACCATATCGTAACCTAATATTATTCTCTCTGAGGTGCTAATATTGTTCATTAAAAATTGAAGTAAATAATCATCACAATTATTTCAATCTCTAAGTTGCATTCGTAGTCCTCTTGCAATCAAAAACGAACTAACAGGTGTAATATTAGTCATATTTTGCTTAAGAATTGTTAAATATTTAATTAAAAATAAGCTAAGCTCCTCTAACCAATTTTACGTTCTGGAGAAACAATAAACTTAAAGCCAAGGATAAAACAGTAATGGAACTCTTAGATCAAAACGGTTCATTCTTAATCTCTCATTTTCAAGTTTTGCAAGCTTCTATTGCCCTAATCATATGCGCTAGAGGTTATTCAAATTCTATTTGTTGACAGATTCATGAAGCTATGGAAGCTATTTCAAAAAGCAATAGACCTGACATGGAATTACTTGTTGGTGGTACAACTCTATTAACTCCTGATGACATGTATAACTTATTATTGGGATCTTCTAGCTACATTTGATCCCATTCAATTTAAAATGAGAAATATAATTATATCTTAGTTCAATTTCATTCTGTGAAGAATTCCTTTTTTTGATATTTACTGGATTTAACGCGGAGAGAATTCAGCTCATCATACCCTCCATTAATATTAATGAGATTCAGATATCTCAGCTGTTGATTGTCAGGTTGAATTGCTTGTCAAAATAGTCTTATAGTTGATTAGAGCGTGTATGTTAGTTTTCTGAGAGTGCTTGTTATATATTTTTAGGCTCTTCAAAACCCTTCGCTAAGTAGATTCTTTGAGTGCTTTAGAACTTTAATTAATTGGCATTTTTTAGTAATGCTTCTTTTGGAGGAAGATTAGCTGAAATATTTGTGATGATTATTTCATGGTGAAATGCCAAATTATGGAATTCTTTAGAGTGAAAGAACATTTCTTTTGGGGGCATTTACATGCATACCACCCAATTCCTATTTATATACACATCTAACACCTAAATTTTTTTTTGAACATTTATACTACCAAAATTTTGCATATCACATCAACAATAACACTATTTTTTTTTTTTTTAACTTTTTGGGACAAACCTTTTTCATTCGTAGAGCTGGTGGCATATATATGCACAAATTTAAGTTTATATATTAGATATTTAGGTACATATCTTTTATTTTATGACTTGTTTGTGATGTCAGGATTATGGTGTTTTTGAGCTTTTGCTTGGTTTGCTTTCGAGGACCAGGGGGGTTTTAATTTTTGTGTGAATAATAGGTAGTTAAATTTACATAAAAATATGAATAAAAGCATTTTTCCTTTATTTTTTCACATTCCNTTATAACTTGTTTGTGATGTCAGGATTATGGTGTTTTTGAGCTTTTGCTTGGTTTGCTTTCGAGGAACAGGGGGGTTTTAATTTTTTTTTGTGAATAATAGGTAGTTAAATTTACATAAAAATATGAATAAAAGCATTTTTCCTTTATTTTTTCACATTCCTTATGGATGAGATAGATGAATAAAAATTTAATAACATTGATTCAAGTGATCTGCCTCTTTAACAAGAAATAGAAACTAAAATTGTCTTTAAATAAATCTTAAAAATACTAATTTTCTGTTAAGCCAAAAATATAAATTTCAGTTCATACAATTTTTATTTATTGAGCTTTTCTTTTTACCCTTTCCCTTTCTCGTGTGATTTTCAAACCAAAGAAAGCTTAAATGAGCAAAGCTCAAGAAGGGTTTAGCTCTGGAGATTTATGAGATTATTAAATTTAATCTCATTTTGAAAAATTTAAAACCATGTCATNTTTAAAAATACTAATTTCCTGTTAAGCCAAAAATATAAATTTCAGTTCATACAATTTTTATTTATTGAGCTTTTTTTCTTCCCTTTCCCTTTCCCTTTCTCGTGTGATTTTCAAACCAAATAAAACTTAAATGAGCAAAGCTCAAGGGTTTAGCACTTGAGATTTTTGAGATTATTAAATTTAATCTCTTTTTGAAAATTTTAAAACCATGTCATCGTATAAATGCCAAGTGATTGACTTGTTTGCTTTATCTTAAGTAAGAGTTTGGCCACTCCCCAATTTTGAATTTTTTTATTGTGCTCTTTAAGTATCTTACGATCTAGCACTTCATGTTATTTAGGTATCTTACGAGCTAGCATTTCATGTTATATAAGGGCCAATTGCAAGTGAGTCTAGTGATAGGCTATATGTGATTAAATGAGTTTTTGGTGCATGCCTCCCTATCCATACCTAGCTATTGACTATGAGTACGCAACTTTTTTTGTTTACACATGGCATGTAGATCGGGGAATTTCTTATAGTTGGCGCTTTTGCACATGCAACAATCTTTATGTTTAGAGAATACGATCCAACTACTCGATACAACGATCTATTAGATTGTGCCCTTGGACACCGTGATGCAATCATATCACATCTCAACTGAGCATGTATATTTCTAGGGTTTCACAATTTTAACTTGTATATTCATAATGATATTATGAGTGCTTTAGGATGACCCCAAGATATGTTTTCAGATACCGCTATATAATTACAACCCATCTTTTCCAAATGGGTTCAAAACACCCATGCTTTAGCACATAACGTAACAACCCCTTGTGCAATAATAAGTATTGGCTTAATTTGGGGAGGTAGTGAGTTAGTAGCAATGAGCAACAATGTTTGTTATCTATCCTCATTAGGAACTTNCTGGCCACTTCCCAATTTTGAATTTTTTTATTGTGCTAGCATTTCATGTTATTTAAGGGCCAATTGCAAGTGAGTCTAGTGATAGGCTATATGTGATTAAATGAGTTTTTGGTGCATGCCTCCCTATCCATACCTAGCTATTGACTATGGTTACACAACTTTCGTTGTTTACACATGACATGTAGATCAGGGAATTTATTATAGTTGGCGCTTTTGCACATGTAGCAATCTTTATGTTTAGAGAATACGATCCAACTACTCGATACAACGATTTATTAGATTTTGTCCTTGAACACCGTGATGCAATCATATCACATCTCAACTGAGACTATGGGTACACAACTTTCGTTGTTTACACATGACATGTAGATCGGGGAATTTATTATAGTTGGTGCTTTTGCACATGTAGCAATCTTTATGTTTAGAAAATACGATCCAACTACTCGATACAACGATCTATTAGATTATGCCCTTGGACATCGTGAGGCAATCATATCACATCTCAACTGAGCATGCATATTTTTAGGGCTTCACAATTTTGACTTGTATATTCATAATGATATTATGAGTGCTTTAGGACGACCCCAAGATATGTTTTCAGATACCGCTATATAATTACAACCCATCTTTGCCAAATGGGTTCAAAACACCCTTGCTTTAGCACTTAATGTAACAACCCCTTGTGCAACAATAAGTATCAGCTTAATTTGGGGAGGTAGTGAGTTAGTAGCAATGAGCAACAATGTTTGTTATCTATCCTCATTAGGAACTTAAGATTTGATGTTTAATATTATTATTATTATTATTATTATTATTATTTGGAAGAAAATAATGATTGATGTAAGATACAAGAAGTTCTATTTTGAGTGGGGGTTGTTAAGACATACAATTATTTTATTTAATGTAGTATTATAAATTAAGATCTATTAGTATTCCTTGACCTTCATCCCTTGATTTTAAATCTAAGTAAAAAATTTCTTTTAGGAAATTCACATACTTGCCACACAATTCTTATGCATTTGACACCTAAAACTTGATATTTATATTAATAAAACATTGCTATTAAAAACCTATGCATGAAACTGTGCAGTCTACTTTTAAAAAAGTTTATGATAGTATTGTTTTTAATAGGATGCCAAATATTTGAGTATTACATATGTATACATGTAAGTTTAGGTGTTAGATATATAAATACATTAGAATTGTATGGTATGCATACAAATGCCCAAAACACTTTTAGTTACATATCAGACCAATTATATCTTGCAATACAATGAAGGCATCCGATAGTAGATATCCATGTTCACATTCGCTGTCTTGTTCCTCATTATGCTATGTACTACAATTCTAAACTACTCAATACTAGAGTTGTGAATTTAACTTAAAATTTGAAAATTGATATGATTTGTTTGTTTGTTTTTTTGTTTTTTTTTTGGGTAATCAAGCATGAATCTTAATAATCTGGCTACCAATCCTACTTAGTAGTGCTAGTTTGAGTTAGTAGGCCATTACAAATCATGATGATTCATAGGTAAATAGTGGCTATTATATAATTATATAAAGTTATATTCATCTATAAATTTATAGTTTTATTTATGAATTTATGAAATTACATTTTATCCATGTGTATATGCATGTGTCTAGATGTATGTGAATGTTCGACTGATTTCTGAAGCTCCAACATCTATAAAGAAATTGAATTGTTTTTCTTGCATGGATTGAATTAAACAAACCACATCAAGCTCAGACCAAAATCGCATCATAAGATTGGTTCAAATGGATTTGAGCTGATCTCAATTCATGGGCATATTATTGACAAGTTCTCAAATTTGGACCAATTCGATTGTGAATTGGTCTTCGAGTCTGGTCGTTTCCTGTTCAAAATGGCTTTGGCACTGAAATGCACAAGACTAAAGTTGAACTGATTTTTTATGAAACGAGCAAATCTAATATTAATATTTTTTATTTTATGATCGGATCATTTGAAACATAAGATTTTGATTGAAAATAGAGAAATTACTATACTTTGGAGTGTCCTAAATTATTCAAAAGTGAAGTATACTAAATTATAATATTGAATATTAATCAGGTGAAAATATCATTATTGCATTACATCATTTAAATTATTACTAAAATGTTTTTTAAATTATTCGATTTTCATAGCCTTAATCATATCTACAACCTCATACATTGCTTCAACTCCCATATTTACAAATTAAGGGAGAGGAAAAAAGTTCAATTTGATAAGAAAAAAAAAGAAGAAAAAGAAGCTTCTGGAAGGTAGTTGACTTCCTTAATTATTTGAAAAACAAGTATTATTTATCACTCTATTACAATTGTGAATATAGGTTTGGTCAACAAAAAATAAGACTCCCTTATGCCAAGGAATCACCAAATTCTACTAGAAAAAGAAGGATTTTGAATTTCATCAAATTATATATTAAATCAACATATTCTAACTAAACTCAATTATCTAAACATCAGCTACTAAGTTTCACTATAGACCTATACCCAACTAAGATAAAATTAATCTTTTCTACAAACTTTAATCATGTTGGTTGACATGAAGCCTAATTTCTTATATGTTGGTTCCTTCTTATAACGTTAAGCTTAACTACTGATACAAGGTTGACGCATATTTTAAAATAGTAAATTACCTTAAAAGCCAAGCAAGCAACCAAAAATCAGCTTCAATGAGCTTTGATGGGTCCAAACAACTCAATAAATTTTTTTCCTTATTTATCATATAAAATTCATTCTATTTTTTTAGGGGAGTGAACTCTAGTCAACGTGCCATATTCAATTCAAAACAAGCCTGATTTTTGATAACTTGAACCTAATTCAATTAATAAGCAAGTTCAAATTGTCAACTCAATCTTGATATGATAAAATTGATAAAATTCAGATCTATGTCTTATGACAGATATAGAGTTGATGACAAAAGTGATACAAATAAGCTATTAGATAAGATAATAAATATTGGTTTTATACTTGGGTTTGTATTGGAAAAGATAATAAGTTGTCACTCATTGAATAGACTAAGTTTGTGTTTTTGTCACCCTAATTCAATGTCATCAGGTCTTACAAATGCTGGCTTGAATCAAGGCATGCTATCATTGAGCTTTCTTTTGTTTCAGACAATAGTTTTATGTCTGCCAATTGATCTCTCCTCATAGAAGGGTTTCTTATGAGGATTTTATAAACAATTTATAAATTTTTTACTTATATACAAAAACCACATGCAGTGTTGATATTGTGTGCATTTTTAGTGCTTCAAATTCATCTCTTTGGTTTATTGATTTTGTTTTCGTTGGCTCATTCTCCATTGAGTGTGGACATTGCAATAGCTACTTTTACTAAACCATTTGTGGCTAAAAATTTGGTAGAGGATGTTATACTTCAAAAGGTTTGAGGACATGTAGATTGACAATGTGGGCAAAATTTTTCAGCGAAATAAAAAGAGGTCTTCCATAAACGGCACTTATAATTATACATATGAATTCCTCTTCAGTGCAGTGAATTTTGACAATTTCTTTCTTCACCATCACAAATTGAAAATAATATTATAATAACAATGACAACTCGCTCGATCAATCTCAAAATCATAAGAATATAAATTTAGTCGGTTCAATTTAATTTAACATTAACTATTAATTTTTCTCTCCATCATATAGAGTTGATACAGAGCTTGCTGTATGAAATGCAAATTATATCTACAAGGCCATCAATATTAAACAGTAGTTTTGATTATATCATCTCCATGGATATAGAATTATTAAGTTTTAAGATACCTAATAGTGATCCCTCTAAGCAAGAAATTGATCTAGGATAAATTCAAAAAAAAATTAATTTTTTTTTTGTGATTTCTCATGTTAATTTCACACATCTTTTTCTACTTTTTAGGCTTTTACCTCAATTTGATATTATTTGTCAATACCTTCATTTCTTTATTTTGATTTTCTATATTAAATAAAAATTTACTATATTTTGAACAAAATGCCAATTCAACTTGAGTCAAACCAAAAATATATTTTATTATATTTCATTACACTAAAATCTTTTATGATGAAAAGTTAAGGTTAAATTATCCTCAAATCTTAAAAGCCACCTCAATTATCATAACATCATCAAGATCCACATTACACAAATATGTTATGATAGCATTAATCATTCCAACACCTTCACCCACCACAAAAAGTAAGATCATGTCATCATGACAATTGATAAGAGCAATTTCCTTTCTTCATCATGCAGCACTGACCAAAATAATCTCCACTATTTCTTTGACTTTCTTGTATTGCCACATGATCANAATCTAATGTATATGAATACGTTTTGGGTGCCTAAGTTTTTTCTTGAAAAACAAACTTAGATCCAATCGAAGACCGAATAGATTTTTCAAGTCACAGCTTGAGTCAGGAGATTATAAAAATAAAATAATTAGTTTTATAAGCAANGAAAAACAAACTTATATCCAATGAAAAACAAACTTATATCCAATCAAAGACCGAAGAGACTTTTCAAGTCACGACTTGAGTCAGGAGATTATAAAAATAAAATAATTAGTTTTATAAGTAAAGTGTAAAAATAATCTCTGGCTATTTACATAGAGTCGTTTTAGTCTCAGAGTTTATGGAAGTGTTAAAGTAGTCTTCAAACTTTAAATTAGGGTTGAATTAGTCATCGTCGAGGACTATATATATTAGAGTTCAATGTTAAAATAACCAGAGAATAGTTTTACACTTCTATAAACTTTGGAACTGAAATAGTTCCATTCAAATAGTCGGGTGGATTATTTTGGCACTTTNGTTTTATAAGCAAAGTGTAAAAATAATCTCTGGCTATTTACATAGAGTAGTTTTAGTCTCAGAGTTTATGGAAGTGTTAAAGTAGTCTTTAAACTTTAAATTAGGGTTGAATTAGTCCTTGTCGAGGATTATATATATTAGAGTTCAATTTTAAAATAATCGGAGAATATTTTTACACTTCTATAAACTTTGGAACTGAAATAGTTCCATTCAAATAGTCGGGTGGATTATTTTGGCACTTTACTTTTATATTTATCTAATTATGTTTTAACTTTTAACCATTTGTTGTTACGAGATCTTTAGATATACCAGTTGATGTGGTATATATATAAATCAAAGAGGAGAACAATTAACGAAGTGAAAAATAGAACGAGAAAATTTCACATCATAAAACAGTAATACCACGGCGGAACACACAGATTTACGTGGTTTGACGAATTGCCTACGTCCACGGAGTTGCAGAAGATTTAACTACTTGAAAAGTTTACACTAGTCGATCACATCGACTTGCAAGAGGAATCTCTTACTCTCACTTCGTTGCTCTCTCTTCTTCTCTCTTTATTCTTCTCTCTCTACACCGAGATACACCGAAGAAACTCTACGCCGAGATACACCGAAGAGGATAAACTAACAAGAGAAATAAAACTAATTTTTCTTCTTCCACAAGCCACCCAGAAAAATTCAAGGGAGAACAATATTTTTTTTCTTCTTTGTTCTTCCTTCTGCCGCAAGGAACTATTTCTTGCATTTCTCTTCCTCTATCCCAAGGAAACCCGAAGAACTCTTCCTCTACCCCAAGGAAGCCCGAAGAAGAACTTAAAATATGACTTAGAAAACTAAAGGAGAGCCACCTCGCAATACCTTTTATCACAAACAGGAAGGAACAAAGGGATGATTCACTTCACGTCAGAGCAAGGAGGGAATGGTTCGCAAAACTGTAAGGTCGTGGTCGCAACCTTTCGAGATTGGGAGAGTCGTTTCGCGAAACATAGGAGGCAGGATCTTGTAGCGGGAGGCGGGAGCGGGAACTATCGGGCTCCAGCATAACAAATCTCCCACTTGGAGACCGATACACATGCTACAATGTTTTCTTCCTTGAACTGATATCCTCCACTAGCTGCGTCACCTTTTTCTTCAACATGAATCCTTCACCATGAATCATCCACCTTTGCAACTCAAAGTCTCTATCTTCACTCTAGAAGACCAACTGAAGCTGTGCACAACTTCAGTTTCTTAAGAGTAACACTCTCAGTCAACATATNTTGCGTCACCTTTTTCTTCAACATGAATCCTCCACCATGAATCATCCACCTCTGCAACTCAAAGTCTCTGTCTTCACTCCAGAAGACCAATTGAAGGTGCGCACAACTTCAGTTTCTTAAGAGTAACACTCTCAGTCAACATATCAGCAGAGTCCAAATAGCCTTGCACCTCCAAGCTATTTTCTGGATTACTCTTGTCTTTGCTTACAACTCCCACTGCATGTCAATTTCTTGTCTCTGCTGAAAGCCTTTTTCAACAAGTCTAGCCTTGTACCTCTTACTGTCATCATTCTCAGTCTTCACCTAGTTCACCCACTTGTTGTGTAATGCCTTCTTCCTTGGTGGAAGTTCTGCCAGTAATAGTGCATCATGTACTTCTTCAGATACCACATTTACACTATCATTCTCCATATTATTGGGATTCATGCAGTTCCTCTTTATGTGGCCAACCTTGCCACAGTTCCAGTAGATTGTCTGCTGACCAGACTTTGATTTTGATCTCCCTTTATTTGAGTTTCTGTCATGTCATCTATCTCTGAAAACAACATTCAGTGCCGAACTTGAATCTGAGATCTCGTCAGAATCTTTTCTGCGCACCTCCACAACGAGAATCAAATCACGAATATCATCACATCTCAGTTTAGATTTACATGCATAACTGCTAACTGCCATCCTCATGGCTTCCCAACTATTTGACAATAATGCCAACAATATCAGCGCACGTATCTCATCATCAAAATCAATTTTAATAGACGACAATTGATTTGTGATAGTGTTTAAATCATTAAGGTGTTGAGCAATAGAAACACCTTCTATCATCTTCAAGTTGAATAACTTCTTCATCAAGTACACCTTGTTATTCGCCGATGACTTTTCATACATACCTGATAAGGCTCCCATGAGATCTGCAGTCATCCTCTCCTTGACGATGTTATTTGCAACGGACCTCAACAAAGTCAATAGAATAACTCCTAGAACTTATCTATCCAACAAATTTCATTCAGTCTCATCCATCCTTTCAGGTCATTTCCCGAATAACCGAAGACAAAGTTTCTTCCCATAGAGATAGTCCTCTATCTGCATTCACCAATAACCAAAAATTGTGCCATCAAATTTATCGATCTCTGAAACCCTCACTTCATCTGTTGTCATCATTCTTCCTCAGATTTGAAACCACGCTTTGATACCAATTGTTGTTACGAGATTTATAGATATACCAGTTAATGTGGTATATATGTAAATCAAACAAGCGAACGATCAACGAAGTGAAAAATTGAACGAGAAAATTTCACACCAGAAATCAGTAACACCACAGCGAAACACAGAGATTTACGTGGTTCTGCAAATTGCATACGTTCACGGAGTTGCAGAGGATTTTACTACTTAAGGAATTTACACCAATCGATCACCTCGACTTACAAGAGGAATCTCTCACTCTCACTTCGTTGCTCTCTCTGTTCTTCTCTCTCTACACCGAGAAACACCAAAGAAGATAAACTTACAAGAGAAATAAACCTAATTTCTCTTTTGCCACAAGCCACCAAGAAGAAGCCAAGGGAGAACAATCTTCTTCTTCTTCTTTCTTCTTCATTCTGCCTCAAGGAACTACTTCTTGCACTTTTTATCCTCTATCCTAAGGAAACCCGAAGAATTCTTCCTCTATCCCGAGGAAGCCTGAAGAAGAACTCAAAACATGACTTAGAAAACTAAAGGAGAACCACCTCGTAATACCTTTTATCATAAACAGGAAAAAACGAATGGATACTTTGTTTTGCGTCAAAGAAAGGCAGGAACGGTTCGCGAAACCGTAAGGCCGCGGTTGCGACCTCTCACGATCGGGAGAGCTGTTTCACCATAGGAGGTCGGACCCTATAGTGGGAGGCGGGAGTTGGAACTATCGGGCTCCAGCATAACACTATTAACAATTAACAATGTAAGGGTTCGCATGATTTTCATTTTTATAAAAGTGACTTATGATTAGCTTAGTCCGGCACACATCTTCAATATGATATTATATATACTTTAAATATTTATAAAGTTTTTTTTTATTTTACACTATATATATATATATATATATATATATATATATATATATATATATATATATATATATATATATANTGTCGAGAAGATCAGTTTTACTATAAAGTTGCTTAAAATAAGGCATAAGTTATTTTAATTATGAACTTTTCTTATTAGAAAATATCTCAAGATTTAGGATAGATGATAGAAATTTGTTAATGACGCGTCAAATATTATTGAAGAATTAAAATCACTTTTTTGTATTTAAACATTGACCATTACAATATATTTGACCAAATGACAACAATTGGAGGAGGCAGACTACAATTAGTAGTGTTGCTAATTATATTTAAAATCAAATTCTTACAAATTATTTTAAATAATTTTAAAATAAATAATTTATTATTTAAGAAAATTTAAAATATAAAAATATAGTAAACAAAGCAATTTTATAGATTGTTGCATCACCAATAAATTTTATCATTTGGCACGAATCTCAAGGTATTTTTTTGCAAAAAATATTCTAATTCAAATTAAATACAATCAAGAGCTCTGATTTCAACAAACTTATGATCGAATTGGCTGTCTCGACAAGACGAACCAATTGATATCAAAATTGATCCAATCCAAGTCTAATCAAGCCATTGAACCACATTTGAAAGCTTTGGGTAGTCAAGTGAGGGGTCAAATGAACTTCAAATCTTACATACATATAGTCAAATTGAGTGTTGTTACGAAAGAACCAAAGGAGCACAATATCACTCGATTTTGAGGTCATTAAGACCCTCAAAATATTAAAATTCTCATAAAATAAAAAAGGGTCAATATCAGTCTTCCGTGGTTATGTGAGTTTCATCGAATGACCAAAACGCACCTCCCAGAGGCCTTAAATATACCCTCTCTTCAATTGAGGAAGAGAGGAAGAGCCAAATTTCAGTGTTATTCTAAACTGAAGACGAGACGATAACTTTCGGCATTTGTAATCGTCAACCACCGTCTGCCGACCGTTGTGGACCACTGACAGTCGCCTTTACTTTCTACCATTGGCAAGCTCTATTTGCTTACTAAGTATCACAAATAAGATGAAAAAAGTATCTCGAATATGGTGTAATGAAATTTTGTAAATATGGTATAACAATGTATCCCAAATACGGTGTAATGAAGTATCTCAACTACGTTGTATATAACAAAGTGTCCTGGATGTGATGTAACAAATAATATAGTATTTAAGATCTGATGATAACTCCTGACAAAAACTACTTACGACTACTATATTTTGAATGCAATGACTTTCTTCACTCCTGAAGTTTAATAGAAGTCATATACCGATGAGTATTTTCTCTGGAGTAAATAATAAACTTGATAAAAGGGTTATAACCACCTACCTGTACAACACTAACTACGGACTATGTGAATAGTTATTATTGTTGTTTCTTAATACAATTTATGTGGCTAACTATTGTCATTTCAACATTGCACTACAACCTATATTCCTATGTTACCAGCTAATGTTCTTACAACAACCCATTATGACCTATATGGATGATTACTACTGTAGCTTTCCACTACAACCTACATTTCTAATTATTGTCATTACAATCTTCCATTACAGCCTTTGTGGTCATCTGACGCTTTTGCAGCGAACTACTATGACCTATTTGGCCAGTTACTACTATAATTTCTCACTATTACCTACTTGGCTAACATGTATCATTACAACTTTTTCACTATTGCCTATGTGACCAACTGATGCTCATGCAACAACCCAATATGGCTTATGTGGTCAGTTACTATTGTAGTTTTCCACTATAGCCTATGTGGCTAACTGTTGTTATTGCAATCTTCCACTACACCATCTGTGGCCAACCGACGCACTTGCAACGAACCACTATAGCTTATGTGAGTAATTACTATTGTAGCATTACACTGCGACCTATGTGACAAGCTGCTATCATTATAGCCGCTCACAACGACCTCTGTGGTGAACTACTATCATTGCAGTCTTTCACCACGACCTATGTGATCAATTAATATCATTGCAACATTTTACTATGGCTTATCTGATCAACTTTTATCACTATAACCTTCTGTTACTGCCTTCGTGGCAACTATTATTATTACAACCTTCTGTTATGGCCTATGTGGTCGACTACTATTATTGCAACCTCCCACTAAGACCTATGTGGCCAACTGTTATCATTATAATTAATTGTTATCAATCATAGTTTTTCACTACATAATCTACTGATGTCATTGCAGCCTTATAGTACAATTTATGTGGTCAAGTGCTATTATTTTATTCTTCCGTAATGGCCTACATGGTCAACTCTTGTCATTTCAACCCTCTACTATGGCATATTTGGCCAACTAACTCTCTGTAGAGACTCACTAAGGTTTATGTGACTAGTTACTATTGTAGCTTCTCACTATGGCCTACATAGCTTATTATTGTCTATCCAACTAACTACTATTGTAACCGCCAACTGCAACCTATGTGGTTAATTGCGATTACCACTCTAACTATATATGACCTCTGTGACCAACCGACGTTATCGCAACCATCAATTCAAGACTTTATGGCAAACAACTCCTTCACAGCAATCAACTACATCCTTTGTGACCCACTATTGTTATCATCGCCAATAACTACATTTTTTGTAGACCAATTAAGACTATTAAACCTAGATGTCTATTATAAGTTTATGATTATCAACAATGTAATTTAATCTTCTCTGTTTCAATAGAATAGTGAATCTATATATTTATAATCCTACAGTAGATTACTTTTAATGCTCAGGCCTTCAGGTTTTTTTCCAATTCAAGGGTTTTCGCATAAAAATTTATTGTATTTCCTCCTTCTACTTTTTATATTTGTGTGTGATGGATCTTCTTATAGCACTAAGATGTTAAATTATCATTCTACCTCCAGATCTTCTGACATAGTGTATGTGAGTGTTATCGTCCTTAATAACTAATTCTACCTCATAGGCAGACTATTAATAGTCAGTCTGGCGGAATCTTTTGTAATTAGGCAGTAAACCTATTGATTTTATCTTGAATAATGACAATCATAGGCTTCAATTTGTGTCATTAATGTACACTCGTTATAATCTAGAGGTCAACTTGCATTTGTTGATAGGTGTTATATACGTGAATTCTTTTCCTGAGCAGAATTGTAAGTTAGAATATATACAATGGCATAAAAATATAAGTGCGATGGTCACCCATGTTATAAAAAGATAATGCATAGGTCTACCCTGCAGCTCTTTTACTCGGATTTGNAAGCAGAGTCCAAATAGCCTTGCACTTCCAAGCTATTTCCTGGATTACTCTTGTTTTTGCTTACAACACCCACTGCATGGGCAATTTCTTGTCTCCGCTGAAAGCCTTTTTTAACAAGTCTAGTCTTGTACCTTTTACTGTCATCATTCTCAGTCTTCACCTAGTTCATCCACTTGTTGTGTAATGCCTTCTTCCATGTGGAAGTTCTGCCAGTAATAGTGTATCCTGTACTTCTTCAGATACCACATTTACGCTATCATTCTCCATATTATTGGGATTCATGCAGTTCGTCTTTATTTGGCCAACCTTGCCACAATTCCAGTAGATTGTCTGCTGATCAGACTTTGATTTTGATCTCGCTTTATTTGAGTTCCTATCATGTCATTTATCTCTGAAAATAACATTAAGTGCCGAACTTGAATATGAGATCTCTTCAGAATCTTTTCTGCGCACCTCCATAGCTAAAATCAAATCACGAATATCATCACATTTCAGTTTAGATTTACATGCAGAACTGCTAACTGCCATCCTCATGTCTTCCCAACTATTTGACAACGATGCCAACAATATCAGCGCACGTATCTCATCATCAAAATCAATTTTAACAGACGGCAATTGATTTGTGACAGTATTGAAATCATTCATGTGTTGAGCAATAAAAACACCATCTGTCATCTTCAAGTTGAATAACTTCTTCATCAAGTACACTTTGTTATTTGCCGATGGCTTCATACATACCTGATAAGGCTCCTATGAGATCTGCAGTCGTCCTCTCCTTGATGACGTTATGTGCAACAGACCTCGACAGAGTCAATAGAATAACCCCCATAACTTATCTATCCAACAAATTTCATTCAGTCTCATCCATCATTTCAGGTCATTTCCTCAATAACCGAAGACGAAGTTTCTTCCTATAGAGGTAATCCTCTATCTGCATTCACCAATAACCAAAAATTGTGTCATCAAATTTATCGATCTCTGAAACCCTCACTTCATCTGCTGCCATCATTCTTCCTCAGATTTGAAACCACGCTCTAATACCAATTGTTGTTACGAGATTTATAGATATACCAGTTAATATGATATATATGTAAATCAAATAAAAGAACGATCAACGAAGTGAAAAATTGAATGAGAAAATTTCACACCAGAAAACAGTAATACCACAGCGGAACACACAGATTTACGTGGTTCTGCAAATTGCATACGTCCATGGAGTTGCAGAGGATTTTACTACTTGAGGAATTTACACCAGTTGATCACCTCGACTTACAAGCGGAATCTCTCACACTCACTTCGTTGCACTATATGTTCTTCTCTCTCTACACCGAGATACACCAAAGAAGATAAACTTATAAGAGAAATAAACCTAATTTCTCTTTTGCCACAAGTCACCAAGAAGAAGCTAAGGAAGAACAATCTTCTTCTTCTTTCTTCTTCATTATGCCTCAAGGAACTACTTATTGCACTTTTCTTCCTTTATCCTAAGGAAACCCGAAGAATTCTTCCTCTATCACAAGGAAGCCCGAATAATAACTCAAAACGTGACTTAAAAAACTAAAGGAGAGCCACCTCGCAATACCTTTTATCACAAATTGGAAGGAACGAATGGATACTTTGCTTTGCGTCAGAGAAAGGCGGGAACGGTTCGCGAAACCGTAAGGTCGCGGTTCCGACCTTTCACGATCGGAAGAGCCGTTTCACAATAGGAGGCCGGATCCTATAGCGGGAGGCGGGAGCGGGAACTATCGGGCTCCAACATAACACCATTAACAATTAACAATGTAAGGGTTCGCTTGAATCATTTTTATGAGTGATTTTCATTTTTATAAAATTGACTTATGATAGGCTTAGTCCGACACACATCTTCAATATGATATTATATATACTTTAAATATTTATAAAGCTTTTTGTAAAGCTTTTTGTTTATGTTATACTATATATATATATATATATATATATATATATATATATATATATATATATATATATATATATATATATATATATNCTGCAGTCTGCAAATTCAAGTTTTCAACTGTGCCATAACTGGAAGAAAAAACAATTGTCAAGAAGGCATTGATGAACTCTGACATACAAGATCAAATCTACGAAACATAATAAATGTTTTCTATTTTGCAGTTAATGCACATATCATATTTGTCCGGGTGCAATGTGCATTATTCAATATCTTCCTATAAATATNGTCTGACATACAAGATCAAATCTACGAAACATAATAAATGTTTTCCATTTTGCAGTTAATGCACATATCATATTTGTCCGGGTGCAATGTGCATTATTCAATATCTTCCTATAAATATGCCTTAAGATTTAAAGGGTACAGTTGTCAGTCATCGAACCCACCAAAACTTTCTATTCAAAGTCAAAACAGTTGACCTAACGCCCCGGTTCAGTGAATGGTACGATGCCACGAGTAGCAAATCCGAGTAAAAGAGCTGCAGGGTAGACCTATGCATTATCTTTTTATAACATGGGTGACCATCGCACTTTGTATTTTTATGCCATTTTATATATTCTAACTTACAATTCTGCTCAGGAAAAGAATTCACATATATAACACCTATCAACAAATGCATGTTGACCTCTAGATTATAACGAGTGTACATTAATGACACAAATTGAAGCCTATGATTGGCTTTATTCAAGATAAAATCAATAGGTTTACTGCCTAATTACAAAAGATTCCGCCAGACTGACTATTACTAGTCGGCCTATGAGGTAGAATTAGTTATTAAGGACAATAACACTCACATACACTAAGTCAGAAGATCTGGAGGTAGAATGATAATTTAACATCTTAGTGCTACAAGAAGATCCATCACACACAAATATCAAAAGTAGCAGGAGGAAATACAATAAATTTTTATGCGAAAACCCTTGAATTGGAAAAAACCTGAAGGCCTGAGCATTAAAAGTAATCTACTGTAGGATTATAAATATATAGATTCACTATTCTATTGAAACAGAGAAGATTAAATTACAATGTTGATAATCATAAATTTATAATAGTCATCCAGGTTTAATAGTCTTAATTGGTCTACAAAAAATGTAGTTATTGGCGATGATAACAATAGTGGGGCACAAAGGATGTAGTTGATTGCTATAAAAGAGTTGTTTGTCATAAAGTCTTGAATTGATGGTTGTGATAACGTCGGTTGGCCACAGAGGTCATATATAGTTAGAGTGGTAGTCGCAATTAACCACATAGGTTGCAGTTGGCAGTTACAATAGTAGTTAGTTGGATAGACAACAATGAGCTATGTAGGCCATAGTGAGAAGCTACAATAGTAACTAGCCAAATAAACCTTAGTCAGTCTCTACAGAGAGTCGGTTGGCCACATATTCCATAGTAGAGGGTTGAAATGACAAGAGTTGACCACATAGGCCATAGCGGAAGAAAAAAATAATAGCACTTGACCACATAAATTGTACTATAAGGCTGCAATGACATCAATAAATTATGTAGTGACATACTATAATTGATAACAATTAATCATAATGATAACAGTTAGCCACATAGGTCTTAGTGAGAGGTTGCAATAATAGTAGTCGACCACATAGGTCATAACAGAAGGTTGTAATAATAATAGTTGCTACAAAGGCAGTAACGGAAGGTTATAGTGATAAAAGTTGATCAGATAAGCCATAGTAAAAGGTTGCAATGATATTAATTGATCACATAGGTCATGGTGAAAAACTGCAATGATAGTAGTTCACCATGGAGGTCATTGTGAGCGGCTATAATGATAGCAGCTGGTCACATAGGTCGTAGTGCAATGCTACGATAGTAATTACTCACATAAGCTGTAGTGGTTCGTTGCAAGTGCGTCAGTTGGCCACAGATGGTGTAGTGGAAGATTGCAATGACAACAGTTAGCCACATAGGCTATAGTGGAAAGCTACAATAGTAACTGACTACATAAGCCATATTGGGTTGCTGCATGAGCATCAGTTGGTCACATAGGCAATAGTGAAAAGTTGTAATGATACATGTTAGCCACGTAGGCAATAGTGGGAAACTATAGTAGTAACTGGCCAAATAGGTCATAGTAGTTCGCTGCAAAAGCATCAGTGACCACAAAGGCTGTAATGGAAGATTGTAATGACAATAATTAGAAATGTAGGTTGTAGTGGAAAGCTACAGTAGTAACCATCCATATAGGTTATAATGAGTTGTTGTAAGAACATTAGTTGGTAACATAGGAATATAGGTTGTAGTGCAATGTTGAAATGACAATAGTTAGCCACATAAACTGTATTAAGAAACAACAATAATAACTATTCACATAGTCCGTAGTTAGTGATGTACAGGTAGGTGGTTATAACCCTTTTATCGAGTTTATTATTTACTCCAGAGAAAATACTCATCGGTATATGACTTTTATTAAACTTCAGGAGTGAAGAAAATCACTGCATTCAAAATATAGCGGTCGTAAGTAGGTTTTGTCAGGAGTTATCATCAGATCTTAAATACTATATTATTTGTTACATCACATCCAGGACACTTTGTTAATTACAACGTAGTGGAGATACTTCATTACACCGTATTTGAGATACTTTGTTATACGTATTTACAAAATTTCATTACACCATATTCGAGATTCTTTTTTCATCTTATTTGTGATACTTAGTAAGCAAATAGAGTTTGCCAATGGTAGAAAGTAAAGGAGACTGTTAGTGGTCCACAACGGTCGGCAGACAGTGGTTGACGATTACAAATGCCGAAAGTTATCGTCTCGTCTTCAGTCTAGAATAACACTGAAATTTGGCTCCTCCTCTCTTCCTCAAGTGAAGAGAGAGGGTATATTTAAGGCCTCTGGGAGGTGCGTTTTGGTCATTCGATGAAACTCACATAACCACAGACGACCGATATTGACCCTTTTTTATTTTATGAGAATTTTAATATTTTGAGGGTTTTAATGACCTCAGAATCGAAGGATATTGTGCTCCTTTGGTTCTTTCGTAACAACACTCAATTTGACTATATGCATGTAAAATTTGAAGTTCATTTGGCCCCTCACTTGACTACCCAAAGCTTTCAAATGTGGTTCAATGGCTTGATTAGACTTGGTTTGGATCAATTTTCATATCAATTGGTTCATCTTGTCGAGACAACCAATTCGATCATAAGTTTGTTGAAATCAGAGCTCTTGATTATATTTAATTTGAATCAGAATATTCTTTGCAAAAAAAAATGCCTTGAGATTCGTGTAAAATGATAAAATTTGTTGGTGATGCAACAATCTATAAAATTGCTTTGTTTACTATATTTTTATATTTTAAATTTTCTTAAATAATAAATTATTTATTTTAAAATTATTTAAAATAATTTGTAAGAATTTAATTATTTTTAATTATAATTAGCAACACTACTAATTGTAGTCTGCCTCCTCCAATTGTTGTCATTTAGTCAAATATATTGTAATGGTCAATATTTAAATACAAAAAAAGTGATTTTAACTCTTCAATAATATTTGACTTGTCATCACCAAATTTCTATCATCTATCCTAAATCTTGAGATATTTTCTAAGAAGAAAAGTTCATAATTAAAATAACTTATGACCTTATTTTAAGCAAGTTTATAGTAAAACTGATCTTCTCGACAAGACGTATGTAATGATATCAAAATTGGTTCAATCAAAGTCCAATCAAGTCCATATTAAGCAATTAAAGCATAATTAAAGTCTTCGAATTGTTAATTAAATGATCAAATTAACTCTAAATTTGACATAAATAGGCAAATCATGAGATTCTAAAGACATTAAGGCCCTCAAATTTTTAAAAATCCCCTCCGATCAATGGGTATTGACATGGCCGTCCAATCAGGTGATAAGAGTTATTCACCAAAGACCAAACTGTCCTTTCCCTGCACTGAAGATCTAGCTGTAATTTCCAGCTCAGATCTGTAGTGTCAACCACCACTTTCCGTCAATCGCCCCTTGTTGCCACAGTTGACCATCTCTATTTGTAACGACCCATCTAAAATACAGCTGTAACTTATTCCATCATATTGAAAATCTGACGATTCCAGTGTTGTTTTAGATTGAAGACAAGACAATAACTTCTCGGCATCCGTAACCGCCAGCCACTACTGATCATTGTCGACTGCTCCTACTTGGCATCGTCAGCAACTCCTGTTTTCCAACATGTCTAAAAAACGGCTGTAATATATAACACTGAATTGAAGAACCGGTGATAACTTCTAGCGACCACTGCTTAGAATTGTTGTATTCAAANAAGATCTAGCTGTAATTTCCAGCTCAGATCTGTAGTGTCAACCACCATTTCCGTCAATCGCCCCTTGTTGCCACAGTTGACTATCTCTATTTGTAACGACCCATCTAAAATACAGCTGTAACTTATTCCATCATATTGAAATCTGACGATTCCAGTGTTGTTTTAGATTGAAGACAAGACAATAACTTCTCGGCAGCCGTAACCGCCAGCCACTACTGATCATTGTCGACTGCTCCTACTTGGCATCGTCAGCAACTCTTGTTTTCTAACATGTCTAAAAAACGGCTATAATATATAACACTGAATTGAAGAACCGGTGATAACTTCTAGCGACCACTGCTTAGAATTGTTGTATTCAAAATATAGTGTTTCTTTTCGAACTTTTGAAGTTTTTTATATATTGCACACATAGAAGTATTGTATCTTAAATAAAATAGTAACTCTACTATCTCAATTGTGAGAAAAGGGTGTTTTTTTGTACTTACCTACTTATAGTAGATCACTTTAATTTTTTCTCTTCCTGGGTTTTTTTTACATAAAAAAATTCGTTGTATTCTCTTACTATTGTTCAATTATATATGTGTGTGTTAGATCTTCATTAAACACCAAAGTTTAGAAAACTAAAACGGATCGGTTGGTTCAACCATGAACCGGCCATAGGTCCGAGTCCGGTTGGCATAAAAAACCCCTCCCGTATAGAACTTCCTAGAATAGGGTTGAACTGACGAACTAGTTCCGATTCTGNAGTTTTTTTGTACTTACCTACTTATTGTAGATCACTTTAATTTGGCTAGACACTTTAATTTTTTCTCTTCTGGGGTTTTTTTTTACATAAAAAAATTCGTTGTATTCTCTTACTACTGTTCAATTATATATGTGTGTGTTAGATCTTCATTAAACACCAAAGTTTAGAAAACTAGAACGGATCGGTTGGTTCGACCATGAACCGGCCATAGGTCCGAGTCCGATTGGCATAAAAAACCCCTCCCGTATAGAACTTCCTAGAATAGGGTTGAACTGACGAACTAGTTCCGATTCTGAGGAATCATTCGGCAGGCATTCACATACATACATACCACCCAATTTTATGTATTTTGCATATCTAGCACCTAAACTCTATTTTTTACATTCATACGATCCAAATCACTTAGATCATTTAAAAAAATCATCATACAAAGATATTCAATTTGCATGCATACCACTCAATTTTATTTATTTACATATCTAAACCCTAAAATTATCGATATCACATAAAACATTCATTATTTTAATTCTAAAAAGTGAAATACATGTTTTCATGCATAGATAGAGTGGCATATGTTAAAATTGAATTTTAGGCGTTAGATATTCAAATATATATGAATTGAGTTGGACGTAAACATTATATATGATCATTTTTAAATACTTTTATGATTTATTAGGTCATTCGGTTGAACCTCCATTTCAACCTTTAACCTTGAATCTCTCATTCTACAGGTTTCAACGTCTGAGTCAAATTTTCACAACTTTGTGAAACACTAAGGGTTTGTTTGAGGCAGTTGCAGCTTATTGAATAATCTGTTAATAAACTGATTAAAAATAATCTGCCGATAAGCTAGATGCGGTGACTATTATAAATTTTTATTTTTTGGAAAAGTCAGACCGCTGTCAAAAAGCTGCCACCACACCTAAATAGCTGCGGTGTGAAAACACAGTTTTCAGCATTTTGAAAATGCATAAACTGTCAAAACACAGTTCACCCAAACAGACAAATGCATTTTTAAAACGTCATCACACCAAATAAGCTGCCCCACAAACGGACCCTAAGTCGTTATATAATGATTTGACCATCAATAATGTTACAAAAAAGATAATCTCCTTAATATATAAAATTTTAATTTTATAATGAACAATGTCCAAAATATATTGACAAATTATTTGTTTTGGGAAGTTTTTTGCAAGCTTAAAATGGATGCAAAGATAAATTTATAATTAAAAATAATAAAACAGGACGTGTCATTATTGTGCAAGAGAATTTTGAACTGCTGGACCGAAATTATTTTTATATCATATAACTTGGTGAACAGATCTTGAAAACTAATTTCCAGCGATTAAAAAATATTATGAAATTGACAAAAAAAACATTTATTATATCGCACGTTTTAGGCTGAATGTAAATTAAATACTATATAAAAATGGACCTTTTTGTTTTCTCTTGTTCCTTCTCCTATAAAATAAAATGAAATTGTGCTGTAGATAATGCCATTAATGACCTGAAAAAAAGGACGCGTCATCTCATTATGGATGTCTGCAGATCATGGTGTGTGACTTGAGAAATAATAAGAACATAAAAATATGCTGTTTTAAAAAATAATCAATTTGAGTATTTTTTAAATTAAAAAAATCTTATATTTTAAATAAATATCTTTTAAATTTAATATATTTGTTTTTTTTATTTTAAAATGATTTTATTATTGTTGTGATTAATATTTTTTACTACGATACAAGGTTTTCTACCGGATTGCATGTACACAGTAACACACAGATGATATAAAATCCTACATTTCAAAAAGACTCAACATGTACATATTATTAGAGTTTTAGAATGATAAAAATATTAGATAAACAACTAAATATATAGACTTTAAACTTGGGTTGAGTATTGANGTAAAAAATATTATGAAATTGACAAAAAAACATTTATTATATCGCACGTTTTAGGCTGAATGTCAATTAAATATTATATAAAAATGGACCTTTTTGTTTTCTCTTGTTCCTTCTCCTATAAAATAAAATGAAATTGTGCTGTAGATAATGCCATTAATGACCTGAAAAAAAGGACGCGTCATTACATTATGGATGTCTGCAGATCATGGTGTGTGACTTGAGAAATAATAAGAACATAAAAAAAATGCTGTTTTAAAAGATAATCAATTTGAGCATTTTTTTAATTAAAAAATATCCTATATTTTAATTAAATATCTTTTAAATTTAATATATTTGTTTTTTTTATTTTAAAAGGATTTTATTATTGTTGTGATTAATTGTTTCTTACTACGATGCAAGGTCTTCTACCGGATTATATGTACACAGTAACACACAGATGATATAAAATCCTACATCTCAACATGTACATGTTATAAGAGTTTTAGAATGATAAAAATATTAGATAAACAACTAAATATATAGACTTTAAACTTGGGTTGAGTATTGACAACTTAGTAGGATATATGAACTTATAATAATTTTAATTGAATAGAAGTAATAGCAACATGTATGCTAAACCTATTATCACTACACAATAGTAAAGCCTATAGCAATTACCAATATAGTACTAATAAATAAGGAGTGGAATATTACTATCGCCTCAGATTAACATAGATTAATGAATTTTTAGATACATATGAGCTATTTATATCATGTCATGTCAGTGCATAAGAATTTGCATGTATCCAAAAAAATGTTGAATTTATTGTATCTATCAGTATACTAAACTTAGCACGCATGAATCACAAAATATGAATATAGCCACCCTCATGTACCAAACTACTCGATCCCACACTGCAAAGCTGATGCACTTAGGTGGGATCGAACCCGTGACCCCAAGGGACTTGCGCAATGCTACAATACTAAAGAGTCGCGACGAGCGACATTATATATATATATATATATATAATGAATTCTCTATAAGATAATAAAAGTCGTTTGTAGATCAAATTTGATCTCAAGTAATTTGATGAACATTTGATTGAACATCAAAAGTCAAATTCGAACTTTTAAATTACTGGAATTGTATTTATGTTCTCAAGTAAAATTTTGTATAATTACTCAATGATCAAAATAAATTCAGAAATACATTTTAAGAGAGATCTTAAATTACTACGCTAAATAATAATGCAGATAAATAAATCAATAAAACAAACTTTAAGAGTATTATGACTATTTTATTAGATATAACCACGCTTCAAATTTTGTGGAGTTTGTTTGCATGCAAAGAAAAATGGTATATTTCTAATTTTCTAGGGTTGGCNAAAATACATTTTAAGAGAGATCTTAAATTACTACGCTAATTAATAATGCAGATAAATAAATCAATAAAACAAACTTTAAGAGTATTATGACATTTTTATTAGATATAACCACGCTTCAAATTTTGTGGAGTTTGTTTGCATGCAAAGAAAAAATGGTATATTTCTAATTTTCTACGGTTGGCATTTGATACATTAGCCAAAATTTTAAAACACACAATTTAAAGACTATTATTTCAGCATTCAACTGTGTCAATGATCTCATAATTTAATTATAATGGGCTAGTTTAGATTTCTTGATAATCATTTTGTCTATAAACATACAAAATTTAGAGCTCAAATAGCCTTGACTTTAATTTCAAAATTTTCAATTTAAATCTTTGATAGAGTTTTTTTTGTTTTATCATATCAATCATTTTGGTAACATATCACCTCCATCTATACATTTTAATGATTATCATATCATTCATAAATTAAGATGGGAGAAAATTAAATTATGAAAATATAAGTAGTAATTAAAATTTAACAAAAACCTAAAAAAACATATAATCTTCGATAAATTTTTAGCATATTGTATTTTAAAAATAAGCATAAATTATTTTGATATAAGATGAACATGCAACATGCGTGCTGTATTTAATTATTTAATTATTTTATAATTTCATAGTACATAATTAATGTAAATTTAATCATGCTAGAAAATAAGGGGTCCCTACCATTGCACTATCCACATGATTATTGAGAAAATTGTTCTTTTCATTCCCACTACCTCCATATCTGCTTCCCTTTTTCTTCTCAACCCCTTGAATTTCTTAAATATTTGGGCTAACCTTAATTCCTCGGCCATCAGAATTGCGGTGGAGTGTACCATGAATTTCAACTGAGAGTTGAGAATTAAAACCTATGCATGCTTTAGCAAATTAACTAAACTTATCTGATACTTCTGAAAGGTCGCACCATGTTCCGTATAAGAAAATTCAGAGTCCACGATGCATGTTCGTCAATTCTCCTCAATGCTAGCTATATGCCCCATCGCGCATAAAAATCAACTGGATTCGGTGCCTTTTAGGATTCATCGAGCCAGGCTTTTAATTCTTTTCAAGGACTGTTATATATATATATTATCAACTGATAGCTTGGAAACTTTTGAAATGGATCAACATATTATATATTACACAATTTTAGTCTATTGCAATTTTTTTCATCCGGCACTCATGGAGAAATTATTGCATACGGACACCGCATGCAGAGATGCGGTGTCCGATCCTGACCGTAGATCACGATAATTTACAATCAGGATATCTTTCAGTTTTTTTTTTAAATTTTAAGTGGGGCCATCAAAATACATCATAACTGTAGATCACCTGATTTACGATCAGGAACAGTCTGAGTACTATAGACGCATGGAAGTCAAATATCAAAGCAGAAAAAATAATAAATAATCCAAACACATTTACATCACATCAGATATTTCAGAATAGTTGGGTGTTTAAAAAAAAAA
>JXCR01068029.1:0-17738 GCA_002079205.1 Phalaenopsis hybrid cultivar
TAGTTGGTCCAGTTAATTATTTAGCCAAATGCAAGGAGGTCAAGCATGTTGAAGTTCAAGAACTCTTTTTTTTTACTGAGGGCCCGAGGCAATACAATATGAGCAAGAAGTAGCAGTTTACATTAATGACTTTGATCGCCAAAAAGAAAAGTTTTGTAGTTTTTATAGTATAGTTTCAGTGTCAGCAAGTGCAAATCCTTTGTTTTATATTCTTTTTTATGAGTACATTAGTGTTTTTATTGGTGGAATATACTTATAGTTTGTTCTTTTACTAGCTGGGGTACAATTCAGGGACACGATCACACACACACAACCATTCTGTTGATTTATATTTTGTGATGTTTAGTAACTATGATAATTCTAGAGTCCTTCCTAATGGTTTTTGTATTAATTAATCATTTTTGGAGCCAATTAAAATTCATTTATTTTGAATATTGTAAGAATAGCAGCAGAAAGGGATTTTGTGATGGGGTTGGAGTTTGAGGAAGAGAGTTTTTTGTCAAGGAGATTCAACACCATGAACAGCTGTGCGGAGCTGTGGGTAACAAATTAGCTCACTGCCAATTGAGAGAGAATTATTACACTTTATTTTTATGCACATCAAGGAGAGAGAGTTATGAGATCACGCACAATCTTTCATCACAAAAGTTTTAATTACAGAACATTATATTATATTCCGGTTGAGTCTGATAAATTGCTCAAAAATAAATTTCTGAAAAATGTGACTGAGTTTAGCTTAAATATATGCAAATCTTTAATGTACTCGTAGATGATTATTTCATCATCTGTGTCTTCTATTGTTATTAGAGAACGTAAGGATGCGCATAGGAGGAGCCCTGGAGATGCAGGCTATGATCCAAAAACCATTTACCTGCCGCAGGAGTTTTTGAAGAGTTTGTCTGGTGGACAGGTAGTTGGTTTTGTATGCATGAAGATTTCTTCATTTTGCTGCTGCTGGTTATTTATTCGTACATTTGGCATATAGAGGCAATGGTGGGAGTTTAAGTCAAAGCACATGGACAAAGTTTTGTTTTTCAAGGTATTCTTACGACTGACTATATTAGCGATATTTAGTTTCTTTGAAATTCTTTTTGAATGGAAGGAAACATAGACTTAAACTTATTTTTAACAGATGGGTAAGTTCTATGAATTGTTTGAAATGGATGCACATATTGCAGCTAAAGAACTCGATCTTCAGTATATGAAGGTAAACAATGGCCCTTTTTTTTCCTATGTCATTCAAATATTTGCATCTGTTATGTGATTCCATGACACCTAACACATTTAGGGATATTAACATGGATGCCAAACATTTAGGAGTATTAACACAGTGTCAAGCATAGCATCCTCCATAGCTTCCTATCTTAAATGTCTCACTTCAAATCCTTCATATTTACTCTTGCATCAAGTAAATAGCCTGTTTCCTGCCAAAATGCCTTTGTTAACACTCCAATTGCTTTCTTCATTTTATTGATGACCAAATGATAAGTATATGTTAATAATTGAATATTAATTGAAATACCTTTTATGATCAAGCCTTTCTTATGAAACTCTAGCAGCTGGCTGATGGATTTAGCAGCAGTTGTGGATTAATTAGTGAGGCTCTGATTGCCTTTTGTGGGATCTTTAGTGAAGCTATGATTGTGTTCTTCCTACAATGATGCTTAAAGAACCAGTCATCTATCCTTTGGTAGCCACCCTTAATCCCCTGTTGAGGAAAGAAAGTCCTCAANAATGATTGTGTTCTTCCTACAATGCTTAAAGAACCAGTCATCTATCCTTTGGTAGCCACCCTTAATCCCCTGTTGAGGAAAGAAAGTCCTCAATCCCCTGTTGAGGAAAGAAAGCAAAAACCTCCATGACATAAGGACATTATATAAAAGTATCTAACCCACCCAAAAAAAGGAGTAAAAGACGATGCAATTTATTAATTTCTTCAGAAATTTAAAGTTTTCAAAAAGTTTTGCTATGGGCAATATCATACTCCCACTTCTAATATGAACGGAGTCATAAAAAATTTGTTATGGTATGACTCATATACCATATAGGGACAAACGCTGGATCGAAGCGGAGCGGAGCGGAGCTGAGCGGAAGAATCTGTCCAAATTGGGAAGTTACGTGGGTTGGCGTGCGGGGGCAAAACCCCGCGGTATGGTACAGAGGTAATGTTGTAATTACGTATTGTGCCTAGGTTTACTCCTGGGGTTATAAATAAGCATGTTAGTAACCTCAGAAGGTATCCTTGAATTTTGTAAACACTTTTCTGATTATTGAAAGGAACTCGCTGCTCTGCTCCTGAGGACGTAGGCATCTTTGCCGAACCTCGTTAAATATCTGTGTTCTTCTGGATTTGTGTCGATTATTATTTTTTTTCGCCTTAATTTTCTCAACAAGTGGTATCATTGCTCAGGTTCGAGGGCAAGGAAGAAATTTGATTGGCGCGAGGAAGAAGATTTGGCGGCTAGGGCAGAGTTCTGCTAGAGCTTTGGTGGAGGCTTGCGACAGGCAGAAGCAGCGAAAGCGGAGGCTTCTGCGATAGGCCGAAGGATCGCAAAGGAGGCCTGCGAGAGCTCTTGGGAAAGGAAGGCGTCCTCGGGTTTGGCTGAAAGGAGAAGGAGCGGAGGCCGCGGTCGCCATTCGTGCGCAGAGAGGGGAGTTCGGCGAAGCACCTCTGGACAGCCGACCACATGGGAGTTCGCGAACAGAAAAGGAAAGGAGCGGCTGCGGTGTTTCCTTATAAAAGCTGCGGTGTTTCCTTATAAAAAAAAAATTCGGAACTTGAAGGATTTAAGGAATTTGAAGGGCTCAGGAGAAAATCGCGAACCAGGGAGCAGGGAGAGATTGGAAAGGAATCAAGAGGGAATATTCCTTTGGAGGCGTTTGAAGAAAGCGGTGAAATTGGAGAAGAAAGTAGAGAAAGCAAATCCTGATCCAAGAATCTTTTATTTCCAAATAGGAGAATATTCCCTTGCTGGAGGGAGTCATATTTGGAGAGAAAACATAAGCAAAGAAAAGTTTTTATTAAGTTGATTTAAAATTAAATTTAGAGGAAATAAAGAAAATATTTATTTTTTTTATTTTCTCTTGGTATAAAAGAAATATTTATTTCTTTTCTTGGAGGAAGAAAGCAAATTTAATTAAGATTTTCTTTTGCTGGATAAGGAGAGGAAATAAGGGAAATATTTATTTCTTTTCTTGGAGGCAGAGAGAAAATTTTTTGCTTTGCTCGAAGATTCAATTTTTTCTTTCTTTTTTTTTTAAAAAAAACAAAAAAAAGAAGAGTTCTAAAGATTTTTGCCGAGGAATTTTTTGCAGAAAGTTTTGTTGTAGGAATAACTTTCAGATGACTTTTTATGGTGCAAAATTCGAGGTGGTGAAGTTCGATGGAACTGGTAACTTCAGATTGTGGCAGACCAGAGTGAAAGATCTGTTGGCTCAACAGAGAATCTTGAAAGCTTTGCGGGCAACAAAATCAGATGCCATGGAGGATAAAGATCGAAAAGAATTGCAACACCGAGCGGCAGCGACGATACGACTATGCCTAACAGATGAGGTTATGTATCACGTGATGAATCTGAAATCTCCANGTAAAATATTGTTTGGTTGCTCAAAACTGTGACAAATCAAGAACAAGGCTCGATTGATTTTGAAGTGAATCACACCCTCCATCCAATAAAGACCATTGCTACATGTGGGTCAAAGAAAACAAAGCAGCAGACAACAGACATTTTAGGGATACAAATAAATTGTTTTTAGCATAGCAATTTTCTTTCCAGAAATTTCTCAGGACATTCAAACGAGCACCACAAAATATTCACAGCATCAAGCCAAGAAGTTTTGCTGATGAAGAACAATCAAGTGATCCCAACAATGGCATACTCGAAAAATTTAAAATAAAAAGACGAACCTTGCCGAATCGCTTGGAATGGGCAGCGTATGCCTTTACAAACTCGTGAGGTGACACATCCTTCACTGTCCTTCCAGCCTTAAGCCCCTCNTTGATGAAGAACAATCAAGTGATCCCAACAATGGCATACTCGAAAATTTTAAAATAAAAAGACTAACCTTGTCAGATCGCTTGAGATGGGCAGCGTATGCCTTTACAAACTCGTGAGGTGACACATCCTTCACTGTCCTTCCAGCCTTAAGCCCCTCCATTGTCGTCCTTGCCGCCTCTAATGTTCCAGTCACTCGCAGAGAGATGTAGCTAGGGTCCTTGCCGCCTCCATCGAAGTCCTTACGAAAGCCGCTGTTAGGGCGGATTTTCTGTCGCGGACGAGAGGAAAGGTGAGGGGAGAAGATCGCGACTTCCTCTTCTTTTGTGGGATCTACTGTTGCGGAAGGGGCACAGGGGTAAAAAGCCGATCGACGAAGTTGAGCCGCACGTAAGAGGTAGCTTTCCGCGTTGGCACCAAATCGCAGGAGGCTGCGGGGGCACCGCCGCCCCAAATGGGGGAAAGTAGCGACACAGTGCCGCGCCGCATGTACCCTGCCGTCCCAAACGCACCCAGAGTCGATGTTGTGGAAAAACATTGGACGAAGTTTGGGAAATGCTCATTCCCCCAAAAAAGCTTCTTTGTGTCTACATGCACTACAACACAAAAGAGGTTCGCGGTTTTCTTATTATGGTATGACTCATATGCCATATAGAGACAGACGCTGGATCGAAGCAGAGCGGAGCGAAGCGGAAGAATCTATCAAAATCGGGAAATTACGTTATGTGGGTTGGGGGTGCTGGGCAAAGCCCCGTAGTAACATACATGGGTAATGTTGTAATTACATATTGTACGTAGGGTTTACTCCTAGGATTATAAATATGCATGTTAGTAACTCCATGAGGTATCCCAAAATTCTGTAATCCCTTTTCTGAATATTGAAAGAAATCGCAGCTTTGCTCCTGAGGAAGTAGACATCTTTGCCGAACCTCGTTAAATCTTTGTGTTCTTCTGGATTTGTGTCGAGTTCTGTTTTTGTTCTCCCTAATTCCTCAACAAGTGGTATCAGAAACAGGTTTTAGGGAGAGAAGAAAAATATAGGCGCAAGGGAAGAGGAAGATTTGGAAGAGAATTTCGACGGTATTTTCGTTGCACAAGTTTGTGTTTCAGTGAAAAGAGAATTCAGGGAAGCTTGGGATTTGCGAATTGGTTGTTCAACGCAGATTTGCGAATCGGGTTCGGTGAGGCGAGTTCGCGCGACCAGAGGCGGCGACGCAAAGGTTCGCAGCGCGGCAGGGCTTTGACAAAGGATCTGCGAGCTTCGCGATTTGGAAGTTCGCGGCCAGATCTCACGACTGCGAAGGCAAATTCACGCGAAAAAGCGGAATCAAAGACCAGGCGTTCAAATTTCCTTCGCGCGATTACAGCTGGAGCTGGAGGGAGAATATCGGAAGGGAATCTGTGATTTCAGGAATATTCCTTCACGAATTTCCTTTGCTGGAGAGGCGATTTAGAATTTCCTTTGTCGATTGCTATGGAGGCCATTCCAAAAGGAAGTCAATTAGGAGAAATTGGATGGAATTGTTCCATTCCTTTGCGGGTTTGAAGGCTGGAAGGGATTTCCGATTGGGGGCGATTTAATTTCTTTCGGCGGAGGCAGTTTCTTCTGCTGGGGAAGAAATTTAGAAATATTACCGATTTCTTTTGCTAAAATTGGCTGCGGAGAAGTCCTTCGCTGGTGCTAAATTTTCCTTACTGGAGGCGTCCAAGGAAAAGAAAATTCTTGGTGCACGCGGAGATATCTAGGACGCAAAAAGGCAGAGAACAATGAAAGATCTTAGCAGAGGAATTTTTTCAGAAAAAAAAAAAATTTGTGGCAGGAGTAATTTCAAATAGCAATATCTGGTGCGAATTCAAGGTGGTGAAGTTCGATGAAACTGGTAATTTCGGATTATTGCAAATAAGAGTGAAAGATCTATTGACACAGCAGGGAATCTTAAAGGCTTTGCGGGCAACGAAACCAGATTCCATGAAGGATGAAGATTGAGAAGAATTGCAACAACGAGCGGCAGTTACTATACGCCTATGTCTGACAGATAAAATTATGTATCACATGATAAATCTAAAATCTCCAGGGGAGATATGGAAGAAATTGGAAACTCAGTTTTATGGCTAAATCTTTGACGATTAAATTGAATATGAAGCAAAAACTGTATGAGCTGAAGATGCAAGAATGTTCTGATATGGCGCAACATGTTAATGGTTTCAATCAAATAATCACAGATTTATCACGGCTTGATGTGACTATTGAGGATGAAGACCAAACAATGATTTTGTTGTGTTCACTGCCTTCTTCCTATGAACACCTGGTGACCACTCTTACATATGGGAAGGAAACTATCAAAGTTGATGAGATTACTGCAATATTTTTGGCTCACAACCAGCGGAAGCAGAATGCAGTGGAAGCTCTCATGGCGACAGTTTATATGTTAAAGGTAAGCAGGATAGTGGACTAGATGGCGAAATTTCAGATTCAAGTCCAAAGACAAAAAGACAATTCATTGCTATAATTGCAATGAGTCAGGTCATATGAAGAGAGATTGTCCAAAGCTCAAGAAGCAGATTGAGGAGAAAGGTAACAGATTATTGAAGTCTGTAAATGTGGCGCAGAATGACAATTCAGATTGCAGTGATGGTGATATGCTTTCAGTTTCATCAACTCAGTTTACAGATGCATGGGTTCTTGATTCAGGATGCTCTTATCACATAACACCTAATAGGGAGTGGTTTACTTCATACAAGTCAACTAATTATGGCTCAGTTTATCTAGGATATGATAGAAATTGCAATATTATTTGTATTATAAAAGTCAGAATTAAGATGTGATGCACATTTAGAACATTATGTGATGTCAGAAATATTTCAGATCTGAAGAATAATTTGATTTCCTTCGGCACTTTACATAGAAATGATTTCATTCTTAAGGCATATGAGGATAGGGAAACCATTAGAATGTTAAGGGTGCACTGATTGTGATGAAATGAAAGTTAATTGCAGGTAATATCTATAAACTGTTGGGGAGTACATTTGTAGGTGGAGTTCATTTTGTGGAGTCAGATGATGATAATACAAGCTATGACATATGTGTCTGGGTCATCTCAGTGAACGCGGGATGACAGAATTGCATAGAAGAAACCTGTTGCATAGTGTTAAAAGCTGCAAGCTTGATCTTTGTAAGTTATGTGTTCTTGGAAAACAGACTAGAGTCAATTTTATGACTGGAAAACATAAAACTAAAAAGATTCTTGATTATGTGCATTCTAATGTATGGGGCCATACTAGAAAATTATCATTGGGAGGATCTCAGTATTTTGTTACCCTTATTGATGATTTCTCCAGGAAAGTTTGTGTGTATTTCTTGAAGTAGAAATCTGAAGTCTTCTCTAAATTTAAGACGTGGAAAGCTGAGGTGGAGAACCAAGCTGGTAGAAAGATCAAGTATTTGAGATCCAATAATGACACAGAGTACACAAATTCACAGTTTTAGAAGTTTTGTGAGGAGCATGAGATTTAGAGGCATTTTTCAGTGCGCAAGACTCCACAGCAGAATAGTGTGACATAAAGGATGGATAGGTCCTTAATTGAAAGGGCAAGATGCTTGAGACTGAATGCAGGACTTCATAAGAGTTTCTAGGCAGAGACTGTGAATATGACTTGTTATCTCATCAATAGATCACCTCGGGCATCGTTGGGTGGCAAGGTCGCAGAAGAGGTGTGGATAGGTAATCCAGTTAATTTCGATCATTTACGAATTTTTTATTGTCCTGCTTATGTGCATGTACCTGAACATGAAAGATCAAAACTTGATGTAAAATCCAAGAAGTGCATCTTTCTGGGCTATAAGAAAGGTGTGAAAGGATACAAGTTTTGGGATTCGATTGCAAAGAAGATGCTAATCAGCAGAGATATAGTTTTTGATGAACAGTCCATGTTGCAGCAGAATCAAGACAAGGTGTAAGAGAACAGTTCTAGTTCAGATGCAGTGCAGATGGATTTAAAATAACAACCAGAAATAACTGAGAGACTTGAAGGTTCAAATCCAACACCTCGTGATTCCATTCCAGATGATCTGCAGAATTATAATCTAGCCAGAGACAGACAGAGATTCACAAATATAAGGCCTCCTAGCAGATTGGGTTATGAAGAATTGGTCTCTTGTGCACTTCTCATCAGCAGCGATGATCCAACTAATTTTTAAGGAGCTATTAGTAGCCAGGAAAAAGAGAAATGGATAGGTGCAATGGTTGAGGAGATGAAGTTTTTGCAGAAAAATCGCACATGGGAGCTAGTTCAGCTTCCTGGGGGAAAGAAGATTATTGAGTGCAAGTGAGTGTATAAAAGGAAACCAGAAGTATCAAAAAAAGAAGGAGAAAATTTCAAGGCTCGACTGGTAGCAAAAGAATTTTCACAGCAAAAGGGGATAAATTATGATGAAATTTTTTCTCCTATGGTCAGACATACTTCCATCAGAACAGTGCTTGCATTAGTAGCCATTTGGGATTTGCATTTGGAGCATATGGATGTTAAAACTGCTTTCTTGCATGATGATTTGGAGGAGCATATTTACATAGAACAGCTAGAAGGGTTCACTCAACTTGGATAAGAGCATTTGGTTTGCAGGTTAAAGAAATCATTGTATGGGTTGAAACAGTCTCCAAGACAATGGTACAAGTGGTTTGACTCCTACATGATTCAGCTTGGCTATAGAAGATGTGAGTATGATTATTGTGTTTATGTGGAGAGCCTTGATGATCGTTCTATTATTTTTCTGTTGTTCTATTTTGATGATATACTGATTGCTGCAAAGAATATGAATGATGTCTGTGGTTTGAAAGCTTTATTGAGCCAGGAATNAAACAGCCATTGGGTGCAAATGAGACTACAAAAGGAAACCAACTGTATCAGAAAAAGAAGGAGAAAAGTTCAAGGCTCGACTGGTTGCAAAGTGATTTTCGCAACAGAAGGGAACAGATTATGATGAAATCTTTTCTCTTGTGGTCAGACATACTTCAATCAAGACAGTGCTTGCATTAGTAACTATTTGGGATTTGCCTTTGGAGCAGATGAATGTTAAAACTGCTTTCTTGCATGGTGATTTGGATGAGCAGATTTACATGGAGCAGCCAGAATGGTTCACTCAACATGGACAGGAGCATCTGATTTGCAGGTTAAAGAAATCGTTGTATGGGTTGAAACAGTCTCCAAGACAATGATACAAGCGATTTGACTCCTACATGATGCAGATTGGCTACAGGCGATGTGAGTATAATTGCTGTGTTTATCTGAAAAGTCTTGATGTTGGTTCTATTATTTTTCTGTTACTGTATGTTGATGATATACTGATTGTTGCAAAGAATATGAATGATGTCCGTGGTTTGAAAACTTTATTGAGTCAGGGATTTGACATGAAAGACTTGGGTCCTACGAAGAAGATTCTTGGAATGAAGATTCATCGAGACAGAGACTCACGACGATTATGTCTATCTCAACGAGACTATGTTGAGAAAGTGCTGGAAAGGTTTTCGATGATCAATGCAAAGCCTGTGAGCACTCCTTTGGCAAATTATTTTAAGCTTTCTTCAGAACAGTGTCCTAAGACTGATACAGAAATTGAAGACATGGCAAAGGCTCGATATGTCAGTGCAGTTGGCTGCTTGATGTATGCTATGGTATGTACTCGTCCTGATTTGACTCATGTTGTTAGTCAAGTCTGCAAATACATGACTAAACCTAGAAGACGACATTAGGAAGCAGTCAAGTGAATTTTCAGGTATCTGAAAGGTACTGTAGGACATGAAATTATTTTTGGCAGTCAGAAGAATGATCCTTCAGCTGTGGGATACGTTGATTCAGACTACACAGGTGATTTGGATGACAGAAGGTCTACAATTGGGTATGTGTTTACTCTTGGTGGGGGGCCTATATGTTGGAAATTAACAATTCAGTCTATTGTGACAGTATCTACAACTGAAGTTGAGTACATGACAGTAGCTGAAGCTGCTAAAGAAGCCTTATGGCTTGCTGGGCTAGNCCGAGACAGAGGCTCAAGACGATTCTGTTTATCTCAACGAGACTATGTTGAAAAAGTGTTGGAAAGGTTTGAGATGATCAAAACAAATCCTGTGAGCACTCCATTGGCAAATCATTTTAAACTTTCTTCAGAACAGTGTCCTAAGACAGATACAAAAATCGAAGACATGGCAAATGTTCCATATGCCAGTGCAGTTGGCTGCTTGATGTATGCAATGGTATGTACTCATCCTAATTTAGATCATGTTGTTAGTCAAGTCTGCAAATACATGACTAGACCTGGAAGGCGACATTGGGAAGCAGTCAAGTAAATTTTCAGGTATTTGAAGGGTACTGTAGAACATAGAATTATTTTTGGCAGTCAGCAGGATGATCCTTCAGTTGTAGGGTAAGTTGATTCTGACTATACTGATGATTTGGATGGCAGAAGGTCTACAACTGGGTATGTGTTTACTCTTAGTGGAGGGCTTATATGTTGGAAATCAACAATTTAGTCTATTGTGACATTATCTACAACTGAAGCTGAGTACATGGCAGTAGTTGAAGCTGCAAAATAAGTCTTATGGCTTGTTGGGCTAGTAAAAAGGAACTGGGCGTTGAGCAAGGTGGAGTTCAGTTGCATTGTGACAGTCAAAGTGTTATTTATCTGGCTAAGAACGAGGTGTACCAAGCGAGAACCAAGCACATTGATGCCAGGTATCACAAGATCAGAGAATTGATTGCTTCTGGTGAGATACTGTTGCAGAAGGTTCATACTGATGAGAATGCAGCTCATATGTTGACCAAGTCAGTTACTATCAACAAGTTCTTGCATTGCTTGGACTTGTTGAATATCTGCAGTTGCTAGAGAAGCATGGTGGCCCAACCCAAATCTGGTATGTAAGAAACTCCATGGCGTATTTCTCCTAAGGAGCTGAATATTCGCCAAGGTGGAGATTTGTTTGATATGGCTCATATACTATAAAGGGACAGATTCTAGAGCGGAGCGGAGCAGGGCGGAAGATTGTCCAAATCAGGAGAGTTTCCTTATGTGAGTTGGGGGTGAGGTATAGGGGTAATTTGGTAATTACATCTTGCACTCCAGGGTTTTCTAGGGTTATAAATAGATCTGTATGTAACCCTAGGTGTTATCTCAAATTCTGTAATCTCTTTTCCGAATATTGAAAGGAATTTGCTGCTCTACTTCCGAAGATATAGGCATCTTTGCTGAACCTCGTTAAATCTTTGTGTTCTTTTGGATTTGCGTCGATTTCTGTTTTTCTTCGCCCTAATTTCTCAACAGTATCTAACTACAATTTTAGACATGATAGAATGGCTGTAAGAATTAGTAAATAAACAATTGAACTAGCGTAACAAGTGCCTATTTATATTTAATTAAATAAATAAATTGTTCACATTTCATAATTAGTACTGTAATGATTAATTAATATTTCTAAAAGAATAATTCAGAAGTATTCTTAGGCAAGGGATTAATTAAGGTTGGAGTTTAATTCATTTATATCTTCTCAGTATTTATTTATTGTACTTAAGCTTAGGGTATTAATTAATCCGAAATTAGTAACAGTAATTGGTAATTAACTATTTCCTTAGGCTATTTAAGTATTTAAGTAGGATTTAATTAGGAGGTAAAGATTTTATTAGTAATAAATCATGTTTCGGCATGGATAATTATTTAATAAATTAATTAACTATATTAAATTAAAATTAACTATCCTTCAAGGTTAATTATGCATTAATTACAATCTTAATTAAAATCATCAATGCCCAAACTTCAACCCACATTTTCCCCTTTCATTAAATTTTCAATTAATTGATCATATCATCCATAAACAAACCTTAATAATTCATTATAAAAACTATGCAAATAAAAAAAAAATCATGCAATGAAAGCAAATCTAAGGCTTCAGCAGATAGCATACCTTTGTTGGTTCATTAAAGGAATTCTCATCCATAGAATTCTGTGAAGTCAGCAGAATCTTTTTTGATNAGTGTATGCTTTTTGAAAGCAACAAAGTGATGGTAAGTAAGACTGCTTTAAAAGTTAATTGAAAAGCTAAAAATTAAGAAACTGTTCTCAGAATCAGTAGAAAAAATGACTTGTACACGACTTTATTCTAAATGATTATAACATTTTTATTAATCACTTCATACCCAAGTATGATGGATATTGGTACTTATAGGTTTATTTTATATATGAATGAGGTTTTGACGTTGAACATTACTTCTAGAGACACAATTTGATGGTTAAAATAGAGAAGGGTCATAGAGAGCCATGCATTAAGAGAATATCTTGAAGTTTGGAGAATTTAAAAAAATAAAATCATTTAGATTATTTTTGCTTTATAAATTAATATTTTTAAAGGCAAGTTGGACGGCTAACTAGGCTCTCACCTAAGGTGAGGGCATAGCCTTTTGGACATTTATTAAATGAGTACCAGTACTAAGATGTGGTGGCTAGCATCTTGCTTTAAGTGTTTGGCTTAGGAGGTGTGTCCTTTACGTTGATTGGAGCAATGTGTCCTAATATTTGTAATTTGGATGATGAATTAATCTTTAATGATGACTGTTTAATATGGGTGATCTAAAAGGAGAATTACGAGTTCTTGAGACTAAGATGCAGGAAATAAGATTGACGAACTTTAGGTGAAGTGCTTTAAGTTTTAGAGTAGTAAATCATTAGGATGAAGTGGATAATTCTGAGGTAATAAAAGAGATGAATGGATAAAATTCTAGTGGTAAAGATGAGAGCGCGATTGTTGGATAAGATGGAAATTAGAAAAATGTATTATTCTTAATTTATGCATTCTATATACTTAAATATTTTAATTATATACTTTATTAGAATTTTTTTTTGGGGAATTTATTTGAGAGAGTTTATGTAGCAATTGGATCTTGAAATAAATAAAATTTAAGAATTTATTATTTTCCTGACATGGTTTATGTATAATGATAGGGTTTTATAGGTTTCCAGAAGTATTTCTATTAATTGAAGTAAATTTATTACACAAATTAGTTCTCTTTTAATATTTGATTATGCTTAGGCGAGCTTTAGCACCTTGGTTATTAGGCAACCATATTGATTTCATTTGGAGGGAATTCTTTTCATAATTGATATGTAGTATGAGATTTGAGTAGGGCTGCAAATGAATAGTGTTAGGTTGAGTACTACATTGTTCAAACTTGTTTAATTTATTTTCTTATTGTGCTTGTGTTAAGGAGTTTGTCCTATAGTCAAGCCTAAATAACTATATGTTGGATGTTTGCAGTTTAAATAAATAGCTTTATTATCAGCATTAAAGTTTTTGAAACCTTGTTATTAAATTTGGCAATATTTTACATAACATTTTTCTCTAATATTTGATGAACAATAAAAGTAAAAAAAAACTATTCTATCCATTCTGCCATTTACTCAATTTTAATTATTTGATGAAAATTAAAAATATAGTTTCCATATAATTTTGGAAGAATATAAAATGTAAAAAAATTAATATAATAATATATAATAGGTTATTAAAGAGCAATTGCACATTATTTAATGCTCGTTTTATTGTGCTGTTGGTAAGCTGCTTGTTAAATGAAAAACAAACATCTTTAGGGATATAAATGAACGAATAGTTTAATGTTCAGGTTTGGTTATTTATATGTCAAGCCTTAAAATTTTTGTTTTTATTTGTTCAATTATCCAAATAAGCAATCTTAAACATGTCTTAAATGAATGAGTATCGAGCTTATCAACGAGTGTACATGTTATGTTAATATTTGTTCAGTTGCCTAAATAAGAGAACGTAAACGTATCCTATATGAATAAGTATCGAACTGTTTAACGAGTGTACAGGTTCACTAATATACATTATGAGCTATAAAGATTTCATTAACTGTCAAGCTAATGTGAGATGAGAATTGGGATGGATAGTGTATTGTACTTAGTGAGCAAATGCAAGGAGGTCAAGCATGTTGAAGGCTTGACTTTACAAACAAGAGCACTCTTGTCTTTAGTTGGTCCAGTTAATTATTTAGCCAAATGCAAGGAGGTCAAGCATGTTGAAGTTCAAGAAATCTTTTTTTTAACTGAGGGCCCGAGGCAACACAGTATGAGCAAGAAGTATCAGTTTACATTAATGACTTTGATCGCCAAAAAGAAAAGTTTTGTAGTTTTTATAGTATAGTTTCAGTGTCAGCAAGTGCAAATCCTTTGTTTTATATTCTTTTTTATGAGTACATTAATGTTTTTATTGGTGGAATATACTTATAGTTTGTTCTTTTACTAGCTGGGTACAATTCAGGGGCACGATCACACACACACAACCATTCTGTTGATTTATATTTTGTGATGTTTAGTAACTATGATAATTCTAGAGTCCTTCCTAATGGTTTTTGTATTAATTAATCATTTTTGGAGCCAATTAAAATTCATTTATTTTGAATATTGTAAGAATAGCAGCAGAAAGGGATTTTGTGATGGGGTTGGAGTTTGAGGAAGAGAGTTTTTTGTCAAGGAGATTCAACACCATGAACAGCTGTGCGGAGCTGTGGGTAACAAATTAGCTCACTGCCAATTGAGAGAGAATTATTACACTTTATTTTTATGCACATCAAGGAGAGAGAGTTATGAGATCACGCACAATCTTTCATCACAAAAGTTTTAATTACAGAACATTATATTATATTCCGGTTGAGTCTGATAAATTGCTCAAAAATAAATTTCTGAAAAATGTGACTGAGTTTAGCTTAAATATATGCAAATCTTTAATGTACTCGTAGATGATTATTTCATCATCTGTGTCTTCTATTGTTATTAGAGAACGTAAGGATGCGCATAGGAGGAGCCCTGGAGATGCAGGCTATGATCCAAAAACCATTTACCTGCCGCAGGAGTTTTTGAAGAGTTTGTCTGGTGGACAGGTAGTTGGTTTTGTATGCATGAAGATTTCTTCATTTTGCTGCTGCTGGTTATTTATTCGTACATTTGGCATATAGAGGCAATGGTGGGAGTTTAAGTCAAAGCACATGGACAAAGTTTTGTTTTTCAAGGTATTCTTACGACTGACTATATTAGCGATATTTAGTTTATTTGAAATTCTTTTTGAATGGAAGGAAACATAGACTTAAACTTATTTTTAACAGATGGGTAAGTTCTATGAATTGTTTGAAATGGATGCACATATTGCAGCTAAAGAACTCGATCTTCAGTATATGAAGGTAAACAATGGCCCTTTTTTTTCCTATGTCATTCAAATATTTGCATCTGTTATGTGATTCCATGACACCTAACACATTTAGGGATATTAACATGGATGCCAAACATTTAGGAATATTAACACAGTGTCAAGCATAGCATCCTCCATAGCTTCCTATCTTAAATGTCTCACTTCAAATCCTTCATATTTACTCTTGCATCAACTAAATAGCCTGTTTCCTGCCAAAATGCCTTTGTTAACACTCCAATTGCTTTCTTCATTTTATTGATGACCAAATGATAAGTATATGTTAATAATTGAATATTAATTGAAATACCTTTTATGATCAAGCCTTTCTTATGAAACTCTAGCAGCTGGCTGATGGATTTAGCAGCAGTTGTGGATTAATTAGTGAGGCTCTGATTGCCTTTTGTGGGATCTTTAGTGAAGCTATGATTGTGTTCTTCCTACAATGCTTAAAGAACCAGTCATCTATCCTTTGGTAGCCACCCTTAATCCCCTGTTGAGGAAAGAAAGTCCTCAATCCCCTGTTGAGGAAAGAAAGCAAAAACCTCCATGACATAAGGACATTATATAAAAGTATCTAACCCACCCAAAAAAAGGAGTAAAAGACGATGCAATTTATTAATTTCTTCAGAAATTTAAAGTTTTCAAAAAGTTTTGCTATGGGCAATATCATACTCCCACTTCTAATATGAACGGAGTCATAAAAAATTTGTTATGGTATGACTCATATACCATATAGGGACAAACGCTGGATCGAAGCGGAGCGGAGCGGAGCTGAGCGGAAGAATCTGTCCAAATTGGGAAGTTACGTGGGTTGGCGTGCGGGGGCAAAACCCCGCGGTATGGTACAGAGGTAATGTTGTAATTACGTATTGTGCCTAGGTTTACTCCTGGGGTTATAAATAAGCATGTTAGTAACCTCAGAAGGTATCCTTGAATTTTGTAAACACTTTTCTGATTATTGAAAGGAACTCGCTGCTCTGCTCCTGAGGACGTAGGCATCTTTGCCGAACCTCGTTAAATATCTGTGTTCTTCTGGATTTGTGTCGATTATTATTTTTTTTCGCCTTAATTTTCTCAACAAGTGGTATCATTGCTCAGGTTCGAGGGCAAGGAAGAAATTTGATTGGCGCGAGGAAGAAGATTTGGCGGCTAGGGCAGAGTTCTGCTAGAGCTTTGGTGGAGGCTTGCGACAGGCAGAAGCAGCGAAAGCGGAGGCTTCTGCGATAGGCCGAAGGATCGCAAAGGAGGCCTGCGAGAGCTCTTGGGAAAGGAAGGCGTCCTCGGGTTTGGCTGAAAGGAGAAGGAGCGGAGGCCGCGGTCGCCATTCGCGCGCAGAGAGGGGAGTTCGGCGAAGCACCTCTGGACGACCGACCACATGGGAGTTCGCGAACAGAAAAGGAAAGGAGCGGCTGCGGTGTTTCCTTATAAAAGCTGTGGTGTTTCCTTATAAAAGAAAATTCGGAACTTGAAGGATTTAAGGAATTTGAAGGGCTCAGGAGAAAACCGCGAACCAGGGAGCAGGGAGAGATTGGAAAGGAATCAAGAGGGAATATTCCTTTGGAGGCGTTTTAAGAAAGCGGTGAAATTGGAGAAGAAAGTAGAGAAAGCAAATCCTGATCCGAGAATCTTTTATTTCCAAATAGGAGAATATTCCTTTGTTGGAGGGAGTCATATTTGGAGAGAAAACATAAGCAAAGGAAAGTTTTTATTAAGTTGATTTAAAATTAAATTTAGAGGAAATAAATAAAATATTTATTTTTTTTATTTCCTCTTGGTATAAAAGAAATATTTATTTCTTTTCTTGGAGGAAGAAAGCAAATTTAATTAAGATTTTCTTTTGCTGGATAAGGAGAGGAAATAAGGAAAATATTTATTTCTTTTCTTGGAGGCAGAGAGAAAATTTTTTGCTTTACTCGAAGATTTCAATTTTTTCTTTCTTTTTTTTTTGAAAAAAAAAACAAAAAAAAGAAGGGTTCTAAAGATTTTTGCAGAGGAATTTTTTGCAGAAAGTTTTGTTGTAGGAATAACTTTCAGATGGCTTTTTATGGTGCAAAATTCGAGGTGGTGAAATTCGATGGAACTGGTAACTTCAGATTGTGGCAGACCAGAGTGAAAGATCTGTTGGCTCAACAGGGAATCTTGAAAGCTTTGCGAGCAACAAAATCAGATGCCATGGAGGATGAAGATCGGAAAAAATTGCAACACCGAGCGGCAACGACGATACAACTATGCCTAACAGATGAGGTTATGTATCACGTGATGAATCTGAAATCTCCAGGAGAAGTTTGGAAGAAATTGGAAACTCAGTTTATGGCAAAATTTCTGACGAACAAGTTGTATCTGAAGCAAAAGTTGTATGAGCTGAAGATGCAGGAAGGTTCTGATCTTGCGCAGCATGTTAATGACTTCAATCAAATAATCACAGACCTGTCACGGCTTGATGTGAGTATTGAGGATGAAGATCGAACGATGATTTTGTTGTGTTCATTGCCCTCTTCCTATGAAC
>JXCR01068054.1:8527-23137 GCA_002079205.1 Phalaenopsis hybrid cultivar
TTCCTAGTAGGTAGTTATGTGATGGTTTAATAGATTTTGATTGTGTTATTTCTCGTACTTTTTCTGCTGGCTGTTAAACGCAGTAAATTTATTTTTTTCAGGATTGTGACGGTAAATCAGCTCCAAGAAATCCGTCTAATCGTGGAAGGAAAGGAGGATCAAGCCGCAATGTGACACCATCCATCACTGATGCAGAACCAAAAGATGCTAATCAACTGTTATCAGACTCTAACTCGGACTAGCCACTGCACCCAGAAATTTGCTGGCTTCACTGTATATTCATTTGTTTAATCCAAACTTGAAAAGGAATGCGCATAGTTTCATTGGGAGGAACAGTTTTGCGGGTTTCCAAGCTTTGAAGATTGCCAGCTATTTAAACATTTATTCCTATGAAGTATTATTTGAGGTACGAATGCGTCATGTTTGGACTATGGCGCATTTTACTTGACAGTTTTGTCTTGTTTGTAATATTATTAATATTTATATTGATCATATCTTGAAAAAATAATGTTATTTTGCATGTATGTTAATGAGAGGGCTAGGGAATTTACCACTTCGGCAAAGTCATGCTATATCTTCCTTAAATCACGCTTTCTGAATCTCTTACCTGCAAAATAATCAAAATATGGATGGATAAGATTGATGTTGCAAATGAGAACTTGATCGGCAAGTTGTTTGGGAAACAATTGAGGCTATTCAAAAAAGAAGAAAAAGAAGAGAATGTCAAAGATGTTAAAAATGTGGAAGCTCTTGAAGGGGCACAAACTGATTGACCTTTGTTCCCTTCTAAGCTATGCTTTGCTTTTCATCTCCTCTCGTGTGGAGACCACGATGCCTATTTATGATTTTTGGGAGTATCCAAAATTATAAAATCTGTGATCACAAGATTGTCGATCGGTTTGGATGAGGATGACCAAGCGTCGAAGCTATGCGATGCGATGGGAGTTGACCAAGCTCAATCATATACGAAGAGTAGGAGGGTTTGGGCTTGTCTTCAATCTTTCTGTTGCCCTAGCATTTGTGTATGCTGCAACAGGCTTACTCGATTGGGGGTAATTTTGTTCGTTTGTTGTTTTAGGGTAAAACTCTAATCTAGAAAATAAAAATTTGCTCCAGTAAAGTCTGAATTTACTAATTATAATGTAGGATAAGTATAGATAAAGTATGATCAAAATATTAGTCTAGTCATTAAAAATTAATTTAATTAATAAAGAGGGTAACGAAAGCAAATACATAAAATAATAATAATAATAATAATAATAATAGCAATAAAAACTGAAAAAAAAAGTAATTTGATTACATAAATTTATTTAAATCTTAANCTAGTCATTAAAAAATTAATTTAATTAATAAAGAGGGTAACGAAAGCAAATACATAAAAAATAATAACAATAATAATAATAATAGCAATAAAAACTGAAAAAAAAAGTAATTTGATTACATAAATTTATTTAAATCTTAATGTTATATATTATGTTTCAAAGGTTGATACTATCAAAATAAAAGCTATCAAGACATCTGATATAAACCAAGAAATGAAGTACTCGCGACTCACATACTATATGTGACGTATCTGTATATATGAAATTAAGTTTTGTGTGTCGATCCATGGGGAATGAGCCAAATTCCAAACATAAAAGTTTCAATATACAGATGTCAGGCTTAGCTTGAAGATTTGATTTTTTTTATTATTATTTCAATTAAAGCTAATGCCTATTTGAGTCTTGCGAAGAGTTTTCTGCGAGAGAAGTGTTCCCTCCCCTTCTGAATCGAATCTTATAAACCTAGGTTAGGTGAATTGACAAATGTTGGCGTCTAATAGGAATAAGTGTCTTCCTTAGACCCCTTCTGGTGGTGTTAATTTGGGAAAATCCTCTAGTAAGTTTCCTACATCCAGTGAATCAGAAAAATTTTTCCTGCGCATTAGAACTAGTTCATGAGTAACATACCTATTCTCAAGGATTAGTGAAATTTCTCCTTTTTGTTCCATTATGGGTTCGTTTGGTGCAGCATTTATTGACCAGCGCAATTTTGAGCCGCAAATTCTCTCGTTTGGAAATAGTGGCGCGACAATTTTGTTGAGGAAGTGGATGTAAATGCGAGCCAGGAGCAACACCCTGGGTTTTTGTTTCTTATTTCATTTTTCCCCTATGCCTCCTATGTCTATTCCCTAGTTTCTTCGCGTCTTTGCTCTAGCTTCTTTGTGTCTTTGCATCTCTTGCTTCTCTGCCCCTCTCGAGCAGAGGCACTCTCTTCTTTGTTGCCTCTCACGCATCTTTGCCCTTAGGTTATNTCAAATTCTCTCGTTTTGAAATAGTGGCGCGACAGTTTTGTTGAGGAAGTAGATGTAAATGCGAGCAAGGAGCAACACCCTGGGTTTGTGTTTCTTATTTCATTTTTTCCCTCTCTGCCTCCTATGTCTCTCGCTTCTCTGCCCCTCTCGAGCAGAGGCACTCTCTTCTTTGTTGCCTCTCACGCATCTTTGCCCTTAGGTTATCTCCTCTCCCCCATCTGTGTCATAAGAAATGCACTTCCCTCCCTCTTCCACGATATCCTCTATCATTTATTTTAGCAATTTGTGGTTGATTTTTTTTTTTTTTTGTGTTCTTTTCTCTAGTTGGTTTGTGGTTTTATGCTTTTTTTGTGACTTGTTTTTTCTGTTTGCAGCCCATGGAATAAATAATTTTGAAATTTGAAGGCTCTGGGATGGCTGGAATTAGAATTTGTGGCATTTGGAGTTCGATTTGTATGGCATGTGTGGAATTTGGAGGTTGTAAATGTCTTTTTGGTTTATGGCCTCTCTATATAATCCATNTTTGTGTTCTTTTCTCTAGTTGGTTTGTGGTTTTAGGCTTTTTTTGTGACTTGTTTTTTCTATTTGCGGCCCATGGAATAAATAAATTTGAAATTTGAAGGCTCTGGGATGGCTGGAATTAGAATTTGTGGCATTTGGAATTCAATTTGTATGGCATGTGTGGAATTTGGAGGTTGTAAATGTCTTTTTGGTTTATGGCCTCTCTATATAATCCATTTTTTTTTTATTTTTTTGTTTTAGTTAGTTTAGGTGTGCCTTTACTCGGATGCGTGGTTTTGATGCAAAACCAGGAAAATGAACTTTCGGTTTTGGGAAATTGATAGAGGCATGGAATTGGGTTTGCACCTATGAAGAATTGTTCAATGGTGTTTTGTGGATATTTTTTGAGGAAATGGTATACTTGTCTTTGCTTTGAAGAATAAAAATAAGTGTGCTTTAGCTTACCTTTTTTCTTCATCGAGCAAGAATGAAATGAAAGTTTCATAATCTAATAAAGGGATATCCTCAAAATTCTTGTTGAAAACATGTTGCATCGGTTAGAACATTGTGTTTATCTAATTGATTGATGTTTAGTCGGGATACACATCTCCTTGACTACTTGAGAGTGTCTCATTCAATCAAACNATTTATTTTTTTGTTTTAGTTAGTTTAGGTGGAGTGCCTTTACTCGGATGCGTGGTTTTGATGCAAAACCAGGAAAATGAACTTTCGGTTTTGGGAAATTGATAGAGGCATGGAATTGGGCTTGCGCTTATGAAAAATTGTTCAATGGTGTTTTGTGGATATTTTTGAAGGTAATGGTATACTTGTCTTTGCTTTGAAGAATAAAAATAAGTGTGCTTTAGCTTACCTTTTTTCTTCATCGAGCAAGAATGAAATGAATGTTTCATAATCTAATAAAGGGATATCCTCAAAATTCTTGTTGAAAACATGTAGCATCGGTTAGAACATTGTGTTTATCTAATTGATTGATGTTTAGTCGGGACACACATCTCCTTGACTACTTGAGAGTGTCTCATTCAATCAAACACCTTACCTCTTTTGCTAATTTTTTAATTAGAGAATCTCATCGCCAAACCACCTCATTTGTCTACCTTGGTTTTTTAGCTACCTGACTAAGATATCAGGTCTCACTCAATAAGAACCTTGTCGACTCATTGGTTTATCTTGCTGAAAGAGCATCATTACAAGCTAGACCACTTTATCTATCCAACCTTGTTTATATTTTGGTTTGACATAGTTGATTTTAATCACCTTGTCAAAAGTCTTGTTGCATCAGTTAAGAACTTTGCTTATATTATCAGTTCATGACTTCTCAGAATACCTCGACATTCAACCTTATCGGTTAGACCATTTTGCTTATCTAACCAGGGAATTTCCCATTTTTGACCAAGAGTCAATGGATTAGGAAACCTCCTACCACTGCATCTTTGATGTTTTGGCTCTAGTTAAGGATGTTGTAGAAGTGATTCTGGAAGAAGTCATGCCCTCAGTTGATCTCATCTTAGATCCACCTCAAGTGTACCCTAAGGTGGTGTCGAGGATGGATCCTAAGGATGGATTTAACTAGATCATCTGTGCAATTTCTTGATATTTATAGATATTCATGGTTTTGTTGATTCAAATTAAGTCTTGATGAATGAATCCTTCATTTTAACAAACTTTCTTCTGAACCTTAAGAAAGTCGTAGAATGATTAACTTGGTATCACTAAAATTTGAGTAGTTTTTAAAGACCATTTAAATCATTTACTTTTCTATTCTACTGAGCCATATGGAGCTTTAACAAGTGATGAATTATGATATGTTGTGGAATTATATTTCGAGAATTTTGGAACTTAGAAATCAGAATAGGTTTGACATTCAAAGAAATAAAAACTCTTCAAAAAATCAAAAAAAAAAGTGCTCAACTAAATATAGTAATTCTTGGGAAAATAAAATGTGTGAAAGGCTTTAGATATGAAATAACTAGCCACATTATTAAGAAGAAGCTTGAGGTGAGCAGAAAATTAGTAATAATATAAAGACTCCTCTGATAATTTTAATGTCAAAAAACTCTCATAATAAGATCCATAAGGTATTATGTTCGTGGAATTGTTATGTGAAATTGATATGGTTGATGGATTAGTAATTGATTTAAAGACGTTTCCAAAAATATATATAACACTTGAATAAGAATGAAGAGGCTTACTTAGGGAAAAGGGTTAGGGAAAATGGTACTTAAGGAAGTCCCAACTCTGACTTAAATGTATTGACATGTTGAATCTGGTAGTGAATTTGGGAGTCCACATGAGAGATATCAACACTAGATCAATTTGGTATGTCACACCAAATCATTTTTTATAATGGTTTGGTTGAGGCTTTTGAAAAAATTTTGGTAAGCCTAATAAAAATGATTGCATGCCGATAAAAAATATGAATGGCATTGAAAGTTATTAAAAGCTTTTCTAGCACATTGTACAATATATCGTACATTTATATTTACGCTATATGCATTGGCCTTCAGGTCTGATGTTGTTATGTCTTTGTAAGTTGACTTACCTTCATCATGGGTATATTGTGCGACACATTCTACGCTCGCCTATTCTACGCTTCACGTGTTGACCTCTAAGTCTAGGCAGTCCTTCCCTCGTAAGTTAATTTGCCTTCTCTTTAGTTTGCCACCCACCTATTTTGTGTTTCACATGTTGACCTCCATATCTGAAATGCTCTTCCCATTTGAAATTGAACTACCTTAATTGTTGATTGATGCAGATGGATCTTATCCAATGCTCACTATCAACGAGAAATATTGGAAGAAGCATTATGCTTAGGCATATTTTGTCATACTTGTTGTTTAAAAGAAAATTTGATGCTTATTTTATATGAACGTTGGTATTGTACTTTGTAACTAATTTGATAAGCAATGAATACGATATGAATTCATGATATGCATGTATATGAGCTAATTTTGATAGTTACTTTTACTTGGTAAGAAAAAAAAAACATTAAGTAATGCTCTAAATAAAAAAAGACATGTTTGAGGGAGGTTGTGTACTCGCTTAATACAATTGTGGGTTATTATTCAGGAAAACATAATTCCCTTTTGGGTCTCATATACCTAGTGCAACAAATAATTAATGTGAGAGAAGTTGTGTGTCTCTCTCAACATGCTTTTTGGCCGCATTTCATTCAGGGTCTGAAACGCATCATGTCTCGCTCGTCAAATAAGTAAGTGATTGATATGTCTATCCTAGCCATCATAAATGAGTGTGGTAAATACCATTTGAAGGGATATGTTTGAAATTAGCTTTAACATTGAACATCTTATGGTCAGTACATCATGTTTAGTTAACATTTTGGTATCTCGATTGATTAAAGCCAACTTCCATTGTTACTTTTCGTGTGTAAGAGAGATCATGTACTTCTCTTAACTTAATTATGGATTGTCATTCAGATAAGTTGTAATTCTCCTTTGTTTTTCTACAATTGGTGCAACCCATAATCAATGTGAGAGAAGCCATGTATCTCTTTTATGATGCCTTTTTGGCTATGCATGTCATGCAGGGTCTGAAAACAATAAGTATCCTACTCATCATTAATGAATGTGGTAGATACTCTGTCCCACTTATGAATGTGGTAGATATCCTTTAGAGGATATATTCAAATTTTAGCTTAAGAGTTAATCATCTTGTGGTTAGGCATCGTATGGTTAGGTTATTCCTTAACAAGTGTTTCTTCACTAACTCTTACAAAAGTATCTTTTGTGATTATATCATTTTGCTTATCTAACTTACCTTGATTTTTTGATGACTTGGTCAATCCTAATTTCCTTGTCTAAAAGACATGTGGTATCAGCTCAAGCCTTCTGCTTACCTAGCTGATCCATGTATAAGCAAAATCTCCCAATAGAATCCTCAGCAGGGGTCATCTTACTACAAGTTAAACCTAGTTGACTCAAACAATTTTTATTGACTTGTCAGAAAGACATGTAGCACCAATTCAAGCATTTTATTTGCTCAACTAGTCCATGTACAATCTGAGTATCTTCGATATATGAGTAATTCATAATGTTATTCCTCAGTGAGACTTGCTTGAACAATTCTTGCGGGAGCATTCTTTCATTTGTGTGTCTAATTAAACTTTAAACTAACTTGACAATTCTTATCGCCTTATCAGAAAGACATGTCATATCAGTTAGTGCTCTACTCATATTCCTTATCCATGTCAAATTGAGTACTTTGATACTGTATTACATCATGATATTGTCTTCGACTAGAATTGCTTTGCTAGTTCCCGAGGAATCCTCAGTGAGAGGCACTTTGTTAATGCTTGCATAAACACCTCTGAGGATGAGACTACATCTATCCAACCACTCTGATATTGTTCTTGACATGGTTAATGTTAAATCGTCTTGTCATAGGCATGTCATGTTGATCTAGACCAGCTTAATTTTTTGGATGATCCATGACTAATGAGAGCACATGATATCCTATTAAATATATGGATCTCTGTAACAGAAGTCATCTTGTTGAAGTTATTATAAAGGCACCGCATATGGGTTGGCTTACCTGACTTATATGGTTTACCCTGATATTTTGAGTGACACAGCAGCTTTTGTTCACTCTATCAAAAAATAAGTCACATCGGCTAGTGCACTTGGCTTATTCAAGTCAGTCAATTTCTAATCATATTACCTCAATATTTGATTTAATCATAATATCCTCTTCAGTAAGAGTCACCTTGCTAGTTCTTGTGGTATGAAAGCACCTTAAGGTTACACAACTTGGTCTATCCAACCTTCATGAAATTTTAAATTTACTTGGTTGAGTTCACTAAACTTGTCAGAATACATGTTGTAGTGGGCAAACTCAATTGTTTGAACCAGTCCATGTATCATTGGAATACCCTGATATCTAACAATATCATAACGCTATATGTGGTAGGAATTGCCTTGACAGTTTCTTACTAAAGCGCATTGCTAGTCGATCTAGTGTATAACTTAATCAAGATACCTTTAGCTTTTCACCGCCTGATTAGATTTTTTATAGTTTTTTTTCTCATTGAGAACCATATTGATTTTTTAACCAATTCTCCATATGCGAGCATATTTGTTAGTTGAAATTATTCATTATAATCCAATCTTTTTTATTAGCTAAACTACCTTGTCTATTTAGTCTGACGTCATCTAGTAAGGATACATATCTCCTTGACTATCTGATTACATTTTAACCAATATAACTAATAAGTTTATTTAGTCATTTCTTGATGAGAGCATTTCTTTACTATCTAGTCAGGATACATATCTCCTAAACTATTTGATAGTGTCTTAACCAATGGAACTAACAAGCCCATTTGGCCAAATCTTGATAAGAACTAAACTACCAAGCCTATTCAGTCGGTCCTTGATTAGAATCAATGGAACCAACAAGCCTATTTGACTAGTTCTTGTGAGAATCAATTAAAATAACAAGCATATTCAACCAGTTCTTGATGAGAATCAATGAAACTAATAAACCTATTTAGTCATTTCTTGATGATAATCAATGGAGCTAACAAGCATATTCAACCAATTCCCGATGAGAATCAATGGAACCAACAAGCTTGTTTGCCTAGTTCTTCATGACAATCAATGGAACTAACAAGCATATTTGGTCAGTTCTTGAGGAAAGCATCCCACTATTATGTATAGTCAGAATAAATACTGCCTCGACTATTTGATGATGCCTTAATCAATGGAATTAACAAGCTTATGCAACCAGTTCTTGATAAGAGTATCTTTTTGCTAGATCTTCTTATTTTTTAGTAGAAACTTTGGTCAGGCCACCTCAAGCTTTAAAGCCACTTGATCACTTGTTTGATGCATTATTGGACAAAAAATAAATTGACTTTCTAGTTATATCTTAGTGCGAGAGCATCATAGATGATTGAGATTATACGAGATAATCCAGCCTTCTTCTCCTCTATTATCGAGAATATGGTCAAGTAGAGACTACCCTTATTCTTTCAATGCAAATATGGTCAGGCAGACATTGATTTCCTTTCTTCGAGAAAGGAGAATTGAAAACTTTGGTCACGCGAGATGATTGAGCATTCTCAATTGACCATGCTACTTAATCATTGTTCAATTGCAGTTTAAGTCAAAATAACTCAAGCTTTAAAGACTTCTGACTAAAGTATTAGTGCTTCACTCGACGAGAACCACATATGACACTTTGTCGGTTCTTTACAAGGAAGCATAACAAATGACTCAAATTACATGAGATAATTCAGCCTTTTACTCTACTGTTGCGAATATGGTCAAGTAGAGATTGGCAATGGTCTATCGTTAAGACTATAGGTCTAACAGGCCAGTTATTGTTCTTCATCTATTAATGTGAAACAAGCCAATCTAACGTTGATTATTCCTCCTATACTGTTGCAAATATGGTCAGGTAGAGACCATCTTTATTTGTTGTTTCGAAGCAAGGTCAAACAAACATCAATTTTTCTTAATTTGTCATATGTTGTTGTAAATAAGGTCAATGCTCTGTAAGCGGTCGGTGAACTTCCTGTTGATCGAATCAGTCTTCAAATTTTATTATAAGAAAATATCTATTAAATAACCAAAAATTCCCTCTAACAAATTAATGATAAGGGGACTAATGTGCACTTTTGTAATGCTAATACATATGTCTATAAATAGGAGATATATATCATGAATAATGAAATGATACTCTCTTTTATTGTTATTTATTGTATTCTCTCTCTCTATCTCCACTGTAGAACGCTTTTATACCCTTGGCGTGTTTCCTGGACATTTTTTGGATTCAACAATCATCATAAACAAGAAAGAAACTCTTGAACTATTAGAAGATTGGACCCTTACTAAATGAGGTTTATGCTTAATGGCGAAAAGGTAAGTTTTTTGTACACTCCATTCAAATATGATTATGATTAAAAAATTATCTGCTCATGATTTAAAGATTGTAGGATTTACTTTAAGCGTGAATTAAAGATAANTGAGCATTCTCAATTGACCATGCTACTTAATCATTGTTCAATTGCAGTTTAAGTCAGAATAACTCAAGCTTTAAAGACTTCTGACTAAAGTATTAGTGCTTCACTCGACGAGAACCACATATGACACTTTGTCGGTTCTTTACAAGGAAGCATAACAAATGACTCAAATTACACGAGATAATTCAGCCTTTTATTCTACTGTTGCAAATATGGTCAAGTAGAGATTGGCAATGGTCTATCGTTAAGACTATAGGTCTAACAGACCAGTTATTGTTCTTCATCTAATAATGTGAAACAAGCCAATCTAACGTTGATTGTTCCTTCTATACTGTTGCAAATATGGTCAGGTAGAGACCATCTTTATTTGTTGTTTCGAAGCAAGGTCAAACAAACATCAATTTTTCTTAATTTGTCATATGTTGTTGTGAATAAGGTCAATGTTCTGTAAGCGGTCGGTGAACTTCCTGTCGATCAAATTAGTCTTCAAATTTTATTATATGAAAATATCTATTAAATAACCAAAAATTCCCTCTAACAAATTAATGATAAGGGGACTAATGTGCACTTTTGTAATGCTAATACATATGTCTATAAATAGGAGATATATATCATGAATAATGAAATGATACTCTCTTTTATTGTTATTTATTGTATTCTCTCTCTCTCTATCTCCACTGTAGAACGCTTTTATACCCTTGGCGTGTTTCCTGGACATTTTTTGGATTCAANAAAAGATTCAGAAGTTATTGCACTTCAGAAGGAATCATATATAAGTTTACTGTTCTAAGGATAACGCAACAAAACAGTGTTGTCGAGTGCTTGAATAAAACCATCACAGAGCATGTCAAAATTATTAGGCTGCACGCAAGTTCACCAGAATAATTTTTGACAAAACTTGTGAACACTGCAATTTATCTGATCAATTATGGTCCATCGGTATCTTTGAATGAAAGCTTACCTGAAGAAGCTTGGAGTGACAAAGTTAAATATATTTCACTTGAAAATATTTGATTGTTTACCATATACTCATGTTGATGTAAGATCAAGGAGTAAGCTTGATTCAAAAGCTCTCAAGTGCACTTTGATTGAATATGATTCATATAAATTTGATTACAAATTCTAGGTCTATTAGAATAAATTTTTTTTTGGAGTAAATATGTTACTTTCAATGAAATGGAATGTACAAGGACAAATAAAATGCAAAATCTTCCATCAGTTACTTATGAAGATCTCTTCAAATATGTTGGGATAGAAGATACTAGTGATCATGAAGATAGAAAAATGAATCATGCTCAAATCTAATGAAGCATGGGAAATTCCTTAAAAACCTATTATTGAAGGCATAAGGTTCATTAAAATCTCATGACCGACACAGAGGTATTCTCATTTATTGTACTATCTATTGCTAACTGATACTAATATATCATAATGTTATCATGATATGGTTGCAATTGAACCGAGCTGAGTCAAGCGGGTTGTCTTCAAGCTTAAGCTTATTTATAATATTTGATTGTGAGGCAATTTCAAGTTCAAATCAAGCTTTTGGGTTGTGTTCAAGCTTAAGCTTGCAATAAAATTCATGATCGAGCCGAGTTGGAGCTCTAGTCGAGCTTTATGCTTATGTTCAAACTTAATTTCTATTTGAGTTTGATTCTTGTTCATTTCATATAGCGATAATCAAGTCATTATCAAGCAGATTAATGTAAGTTATTGAGCTACTTAATTTTTATCCAAACAATATTTATTAAGCAAATTAAAATGTGTTATCATGTTATTTATTTTCTTACTAACTAAAACTTATCAAACAAAATAATGAATAGTATGATTGAGTTATTTGTTTTCCAATCAAGCGAGCTTTATCGAGCTTATATATGAGTTACTTGTTGAGCTTATAAAAATAAATAAGTTTTTAAATGAATGAGATATTCAATGAATAACTAAAATAAGTATATATAAATGCGTAAAATAAATGAACTAAACAAATAAGTCTTTATGTTGAGCTTATTCACAAGCTTAAATTAATCTTTAATAGATTTTATTTAAAAGCATTAAATCGATCTTATTTATAAATTTTAATGACAATATTTATCAAGCTTCTTAGCCGTGAGATTTAAATGATATTATTCACAAATATAAGTAAATCAAACAAGGAGGTGCTCATACTTCTTCATTTAACCATCAAGCATTTATAAAAGTATTTGAAGTTGTTCAATTAGTTAATCAAATGAATGTGAATGAGCTCTTTTTGAGCCAAGTACGCGTAACTTTCAAACGCTTGGTTCATTTGCAACCTTCATAATGAGGCCATTCAAGTAGATTCAAATGATTGGGAGTTTGTCATGGATGATAAGATGTAGTCATTGTCAAATCAGACATGAGGATTGGTAGAACTATCGCATAGCAAAAAGGTACTACACATCAAGTGGATCCANTTAAACTTTAAACTAACTTGACAATTCTTATCGCCTTATCAGAAAGACATGTCATATCAGTTAGTGCTCTACTCATATTCCTTATCCATGTCAAATTGAGTACTTTGATACTGTATTACATCATGATATTGTCTTCGACTAGAATTGCTTTGCTAGTTCCCGAGGAATCCTCAGTGAGAGGCACTTTGTTAATGCTTGCATAAACACCTCTGAGGATGAGACTACATCTATCCAACCACTCTGATATTGTTCTTGACATGGTTAATGTTAAATCGTCTTGTCATAGGCATGTCATGTTGATCTAGACCAGCTTAATTTTTTGGATGATCCATGACTAATGAGAGCACATGATATCCTATTAAATATATGGATCTCTGTAACAGAAGTCATCTTGTTGAAGTTATTATAAAGGCACCGCATATGGGTTGGCTTACCTGACTTATATGGTTTACCCTGATATTTTGAGTGACACAGCAGCTTTTGTTCACTCTATCAAAAAATAAGTCACATCGGCTAGTGCACTTGGCTTATTCAAGTCAGTCAATTTCTAATCATATTACCTCAATATTTGATTTAATCATAATATCCTCTTCAGTAAGAGTCACCTTGCTAGTTCTTGTGGTATGAAAGCACCTTAAGGTTACACAACTTGGTCTATCCAACCTTCATGAAATTTTAAATTTACTTGGTTGAGTTCACTAAACTTGTCAGAATACATGTTGTAGTGGGCAAACTCAATTGTTTGAACCAGTCCATGTATCATTGGAATACCCTGATATCTAACAATATCATAACGCTATATGTGGTAGGAATTGCCTTGACAGTTTCTTACTAAAGCGCATTGCTAGTCGATCTAGTGTATAACTTAATCAAGATACCTTTAGCTTTTCACCGCCTGATTAGATTTTTTATAGTTTTTTTTCTCATTGAGAACCATATTGATTTTTTAACCAATTCTCCATATGCGAGCATATTTGTTAGTTGAAATTATTCATTATAATCCAATCTTTTTTATTAGCTAAACTACCTTGTCTATTTAGTCTGACGTCATCTAGTAAGGATACATATCTCCTTGACTATCTGATTACATTTTAACCAATATAACTAATAAGTTTATTTAGTCATTTCTTGATGAGAGCATTTCTTTACTATCTAGTCAGGATACATATCTCCTAAACTATTTGATAGTGTCTTAACCAATGGAACTAACAAGCCCATTTGGCCAAATCTTGATAAGAACTAAACTACCAAGCCTATTCAGTCGGTCCTTGATTAGAATCAATGGAACCAACAAGCCTATTTGACTAGTTCTTGTGAGAATCAATGAAAATAACAAGAATATTCAACCAGTTCTTGATGTGAATCAATGGAACTAATAAACCTATTTAGTCATTTCTTGATGATAATCAATGGAGCTAACAAGCATATTCAACCAATTCCCGATGAGAATCAATGGAACCAACAAGCTTGTTTGCCTAGTTCTTCATGACAATCAATGGAACTAACAAGCATATTTGGTCAGTTCTTGAGGAAAGCATCCCACTATTATGTATAGTCAGAATAAATACTGCCTCGACTATTTGATGATGCCTTAATCAATGGAATTAACAAGCTTATGCAACCAGTTCTTGATAAGAGTATCTTTTTGCTAGATCTTCTTATTTTTTAGTAGAAACTTTGGTCAGGCCACCTCAAGCTTTAAAGCCACTTGATCACTTGTTTGATGCATTATTGGACAAAAAATAAATTGACTTTCTAGTTATATCTTAGTGCGAGAGCAACATAGATGATTGAGATTATACGAGATAATCCAGCCTTCTTCTCCTCTATTATCGAGAATATGGTCAAGTAGAGACTACCCTTATTCTTTCAATGCAAATATGGTCAGGCAGACATTGATTTCCTTTCTTCGAGAAAGGAGAATTGAAAACTTTGGTCACGCGAGATGATTGAGCATTCTCAATTGACCATGCTACTTAATCATTGTTCAATTGCAGTTTAAGTCAAAATAACTCAAGCTTTAAAGACTTCTGACTAAAGTATTAGTGCTTCACTCGACGAGAACCACATATGACACTTTGTCGGTTCTTTACAAGGAAGCATAACAAATGACTCAAATTACATGAGATAATTCAGCCTTTTACTCTACTGTTGCTAATATGGTCAAGTAGAGATTGGCAATGGTCTATCGTTAAGACTATAGGTCTAACAGGCCAGTTATTGTTCTTCATCTATTAATGTGAAACAAGCCAATCTAACGTTGATTATTCCTCCTATACTGTTGCAAATATGGTCAGGTAGAGACCATCTTTATTTGTTGTTTCGAAGCAAGGTCAAACAAACATCAATTTTTCTTAATTTGTCATATGTTGTTGTAAATAAGG
>JXCR01068054.1:24862-42900 GCA_002079205.1 Phalaenopsis hybrid cultivar
GGTTGGAATTCACATTTCTAATTATTATTATTATTATTGCAAACCGGAATTTTCTTAAAGGGGTGTAGAATCAAATCTTTCCATGCAAAGTGGATTAAATGGCCGAAATTGAGGACTTCAGTTCTTCGCTTACCATGTTAATGAATAGTTTTAGAATCGCTTATCTATGTAATTGCAACCGCATAATAGCTTGTAGTAGCTCCTGTATAAAAGAGTTCATATTTGTTTGATTTTTTATTTTACCCATCTGGTCATTGGGATTTGGAGACGTGCGTTTTTTTTTTATTTAAGGGGCAGTTTGCTGGCTCTTTTCTAATAAGATTTATGCTGGATTTTGCATAAATCCAGCCAAACGATCAAATGTGCTTACGTTAAATCCAGTGAGCAGTTAAACCTACTCTCATTTCTCGTCTATCTGGATTTACTAAATCTAGTGAATTTGTGGATTTAACGTATTTTTGTGAAACTAAGAGGGAGCTCCTGCTGCAGCCCTATTTCTTCAAGGAGGTCGAGCAGGATTTAACTTCAACCATACCAAACAATTTTGTGAATTTAACCACTTCAGGGTTGTTATTATGCAGAGTCTGATTGTGTTAATCTATTGTTTATTCAGAGCCATAAAACTTGACCTTGAGCTTGCCAAGGGGTACCAGGGGTGTTCCCCCCTATATTGAGTTTTGGGGGTTGCACCCCCAAAAAATTTTTTCACTACACAACAACCCAACATTGAGCCATCAACACCTGAAATACAGCATCTGAACCTCCATTTTAAGTTCATAACATGAGTGCACGACACTGCAACTCCTTGAAGTCAGCGCTCCAATGCCCCTTTGGGGCGCCTCAATGCCACTATCATGGCGTCCTAGTGTTAGTAAACAAATTTGAGGAGTCCTACGCTTAAAGTTTTTGTTTTATCGATTGAAGTGTATTGGATTTTGATTTCTCTTGTGCAAATAAAAGGAAAAAGGTGTTTTGTAATGCTTTAAAGTACAAAGAGACTTGAATGTGGTGTAATTTTTATGATTCTCATCATTTTTTCATATTCTATTTCTTAGTTTGGTGTGGCCCTATGATTTCATTTCCAATTATCAGTTTTTTCATGTTAAACCCTTCATTTTTTTGTGATTTTCTTGTTTTGCACGCTTATGTTTAAAGTTTGCTTCGGTTCTCTCAAATCAGTTGTTGCTATTTAATCACATCTTCTAATAAGTGGTATCAAGTTCGGGGTTTCTAAAATTCTTTGGTTAGAATGAGAGCAATGACTGTCAAAGCAAGGGACGAGATTGAGAAGTTCGTCGGTTCAAATTTCGCTTTCTGAAAAATGTGAATTGAAGATTTATTATATCAATTGAAATTGTATTTGCCACTCTATGGAATGACCAAGAAGCGAAAATTGATGACTCTACAAGATTGAGAAGCTTTTGATTGAACAACTCTAACTTTGATCTGACTTTCACTTTTATCATTATTGCTTTCAACATTGTGAATAAGAAGATTATTGTTGATCTTATGGTTGCACTAACAAGAATATATGAGAAGCCTTCGGCTTCATAATTTTTTTTTTTTAATGAAGAGATTATTCAATATGAAAATGGTGGATAGAAGCTCAATTTCCAAACACTTGAATAACTTCAACGCTACGAAGAGGCAGTTGTGCTATGTTGACATTAAGTTTGATAACGAGGTTAGGCCATTGATACTCTTATCTTCATTGTCAGATAATTTGGATGAACTAATTACTGTGAGAACTCTTCAGGAAACATGAAATTGAACTTTGATGATATTGTGGGATTTAACCAAGAAGATGAGCAATAAAACTTCAAATTCTACCATGCATGTTGATACTAGAGGAAGGAATCTAAAGATCCAAGTCTATGAGAGGAAAGTCCAGGTCAAGGAAAGAAAAAGACAAATTTGAGTGTTCGAACTGCGAGAAGAAATGTCACTTTAAGAAAGGTTGTAAAGCTTTGAAGAAGGTTAGCAGTGGAGGTTCACATAGAATTATTTTTTTTTAATGTCACATGAAATCCAGGATGACTTTTTTTTTATTTATTCCTAGATAACATTGAATCATGGATTGTAGATTTAGATGTTTCTTTTCATGCTAGCGCCAATAAAGAGATATTTAAAAATTATACTCAATCTAATTTAGGGAAGTGTATTTGGGATATAACAGTAACTGCAATATTATTGAAAAGTTTGATATTGTTATCAAGTTGACAAATCAATTAATTTGAAAATTGAATGAAGTCATATATATTCCATGTTTGAAAAAAAAAATTAATTTATGTGAATCAATTTGCAAAGTTAGGGTCTGTGATTCCTTTCATAGGAGATTTGTGGAAGATGATTAATGGTGCAATGGTGATGGCTTGAGACAACATTGAAGACATCATTTATCTAATCAACGAGATGTTTAAATCTATTGGAATAGCCGGAACAAAAGATGATGTAGATCTTCGATACCACAAACTTGGTCATATGAGCAAGAAATGTATGAAGTTATTCATTTCTAAAAATAAACTTTATGGTTTAAAGTCTATATATTTAAATTTTTATAAAAATTGTACTTACNCTGGAACAAAAGATGATGTAGATCTTCGATACCACAGACTTGGTCATATGAGCAAGAAATGTATGAACTTATTCATTTCTAAAAATAAACTTTATGGTTTAAAGTCTATATATTTAAATTTTTATAAAAATTGTACTTACGGCAAGCAAAAAAAAAATACTTTTTGTAAAATGGGGTAAAATTAAAGTTTAAAAAATTGGAGTTAATGCATACTAATGTATGAAATCCAACTCCAATTCAATCTATTGAGTTTTCTCTATATTTTGTCACTTTCGTTGATGACACATCATAAAAGTATGGGTGCATTTCCTTAAACATAAATATGATGTGTTTAATGTGTTTAAGAAATGAAANCACTTTCGTTGATTACACATCATAAAAGTATGGGTGCATTTCCTTAAACATAAATATGATGTGTTTAATGTGTTTAAGAAATGAAATATCGTGTTGAGAATGAGATAAATTTGAGTTTGAAATGTCTCAGTCAGATAGTGGTGGCGAGCATCATGATGAAAGATTCAGAAGTTATTGCACTTCAGAAGGAATCATATATTTTACTGTTCTAAGGATACCGCAACAAAACAGTGTTGTCGAGTGCTTGAATAAAACCATCACAGAGCATGTCAAAATTATGAAGCTGCATGCATGTTCACCAGAATAATTTTTGACAAAACTTGTGAACACTGCAATTTATCTAGATCAATTATAGTCCATCGGTATCTTTGAATGAAAGCTTACCTGAAGAAGCTTGGAGTGACAAAGTTAAATATATTTCACTTGAAAATATTTGAATGTTTACCATATAGTCATGTTGATGTAAGATCTAGGAGTAAGCTTGATTCAAAAGCTTTCAAGTGCACTTTGATTGAATATGATTCAGATAAATTTGATTACAAATTCTAGGTCTATTAGAATAAAAAAAAATTTTTGGAGTAAATATGTTACTTTCAATGAAATGGAATGTACAAGGACATAAATAAAATGCAAAATCTTCCATCAGTTACTTATGAAGATCTCTTCAAATATGTTGGGATAGAAGATACTAGTGATCATGAAGATAGAAAAATGAATCATGCTCAAATCTAATGAAGCATGGGAAATTCCTTAAAAACCTATTATTGAAGGCATAAGGTTCATTAAAATCTCATGACCGACACAGAGGTATTCTCATTTATTGTACTATCTATTGCTAACTGATACTGATATATCAAAATGTTATCATGATATGGTTGCAATTGAACCGAACTGAGTTGAGCGGGTTGTGTTCAAGCTTAAGCTTATTTATAATATTTGATTGTGAGGCAATTTCAAGTTCAAATCAAGCTTTTGGGTTGTGTTCAAGCTTAAGCTTGCAATAAAATTCATGATCGAGCCGAGTTGGAGCTCTAGTCGAGCTTTATGCTTATGTTCAAACTTAATTTCTATTTGAGTTTGATTCTTGTTCATTTCATATAGCGATAATCAAGTCATTATCAAGCAGATTAATGTAAGTTATTGAGCTACTTAATTTTTATCCAAACAATATTTATTGAGCAAATTAAAATGTGTTATCATGTTATTTATTTTCTTACTAACTAAAACTTATCAAACAAAATAATGAATAGTATGATTGAGTTATTTGTTTTCCAATCAAGCGAGCTTTATCGAGCTTATATATGAGTTACTTGTTGAGCTTATAAAAATAAATAAGTTTTTAAATGAATGAGATATTCAATGAATAACTAAAATAAGTATATATAAATGCGTAAAATAAATGAACTAAACAAATAAGTTTTTATCTTGAGCTTATTCACAGGCTTAAATTAATTTTTAATAGATTTTATTTATAAGCATTAAATCGATCTTATTTATAAATTTTAATGAAAATATTTATCAAGCTTCTTAGTCGTGAGATTTAAATGATATTATTCACAAATATAAGTAAATCAAACAAGGAGGTGCTCATACTTCTTCATTTAACCATCGAGCATTTATAAAAGTATTTGAAGTTGTTCAATTAGTTAATCAAACGAATGTGAACGAGCTCTTTTTGAGCCAAGTACGAGTAACTTTCAAACACTTGGTTCATTTGCAACCTTCATAATGAGGCCATTCAAGTAGATTCAAATGAGTGGGAGTTTGTCATGGATGATAAGATGTAGTCATTATTGTCAAATCAGACATGAGGATTGGTAGAACTATCGCATAGCAAAAAGGTACTACACATCAAGTGGATCCACTGGCTGAAAGAATAGTCAAATGGTTGCAAACACTATAAGACAAGACTTGATGTGAAGGGATTTCAATAAAAAAGAGTGGACTACAATAAAACATTTTCTCCTGTAGTGAAGATGACAACTATCAAAGTTGTGTTGAGTTTATTAATAGTGGAAGATCTACATCTGGAACACATGGATATGAAGATTGCCCTCTTACATGGTTATTTAAAAGAACTTTACATGGTGCAATCACAGGGATATGAAGTTTCCGCAAAAAAGATATGATATAAACTGAAGAAGAGCTTTTGTGATTTGAAACATGCACCAAGACGGTGGTCTGGGAGATTTGACAGATTTATGTTAGATAGTAGGTACCTGAAGTGTCGATCAGATTATTTTTATTTCATTAAATATTTTGATAATCGCTATTTTATTTTTCTATTGTATGTAGAGGATANTGTTATTTAAAAGAACTTTACATGATGCAATCACAGGGATATGAAGTTTCCGCAAAACATGCACCAAGACAGTGGTATGGGAGATTTGACAGATTTATGTTAGATAGTAGGTACCTGAAGTGTTGATCAGATTATTTTTATTTCATTAAATATTTTGATAATCGCTATTTTATTTTTCTATTGTATGTAGAGGATATGTTGATCGTAGGATCAGATATGAAGAAATTTAGTGATTTGAACAAGCAATTACCAAGAGAGTTTGAAATGAAGGCTTTAGGTTCAACAAAAAATTCTCAATATGAGAATCAGTTGGGATAAGAGTGAAGTACATTGAAGTTGTCTAAAGTATAATATGTTGAAAAGATCCCCCCCCCTCCTCCTCTAGATAGTCTTTTAAACTAAGGAACCATCACTTAAATCTGAAGCGGAGCAAACACAAAATTAAAGAATCCTATATACTTTAGCTGTTTAAAGTTTGATGTATATGATGATATGTATATAACTAGATATTGTACATACATTGACAATGGTCAGCCGATACATGAGTAATCAAAACAAACATCATTAAGAGACGACGAAGTGAATTCTCAGATACTTGTGAGGAACAGTCGACAAAGCACAAAGTGTAGTGATTAATTTATAGGGATATGTAGATTCAAATATTGTAGGATATATTTTTAGTAGAAGGTGTGCCTGTTATATCTTCATTTTGTGAAGCACAACAATAAGTTGGTTTCCAACTTACTAAAAATTGTTGTTTTATCAATTATAGAAGCTGAGTATATTATTATTATTGAGTTTGGTAAGCAAATGATTTGTCTATAGTGTTTTATGGCAGAACATAGCAAGGAGCAATGGAATGGAGAATTTTACAGTGACAATATGAGTGTCATTCATCAAGCAAAGAATGTCACATTTTATTTCAAGGCAATGCACATTCAACTAAGTTACCATGTCATTCATTCACTTCTAGAAGATGATCAATTATTTTTGGAGAAGATACGTATATTTTCACTAGGGAAATTGAAGCTATGCTTAGCCTGTGTTGGAATTTAGGAAGATTGAGATTGGGATGAGCCACGCTACAGTTCAAAATTATGAAAATATTTTGGTNGTTGACTAGGGAAATTGAAGCTATGCTTAGCCTATGTTGGAATTTAGGAAGATTGAGATTGGGATGAGCCGCGCTACAGTTCAAAATTATGAAAATATTTTGGTGGAGTTGGATTGATTGCAATCAGTCTCTAAGTATGAGATTGTTATTATGTGGAGTCTAATTTTTTTTAATCAATTGTTAACTCAAAGCCCTCAATTTTGCCGATCAAGTTTGACGGTTAGTTTTCCAAGGTTGTTCTCTCCTTGTATTGGGTTCAGAAGTGCAGCCCCTAAAAAAATTTTTGTATTGGGTTCAAGTGTGCAGCGCCGAGCCAGTAGTGCCTCAGCGCCAAGAAGACCGCACCGCAACGCCCAATCTAGGTTAAGAACTCGAAAGCATGACATTGCAACGCTTGATATTTTGTGCCCCAACAATTTTTTGGAGCACCTGAACGCCACTATCAGCGTGTCCTTGTGCCCGTAACCGAATTTGAATAGTTCTCTGCTTAAAGTTTCAGTTTTGCCTATTGGAGTGTATTTGATCTTTAATTCTCTTGTGCAAAGTAAATGAAAGGAGCGTCATGAAAAGTTCTAAAGTGTGGATAAACTTGAGTGTGGTGTAATTTGTATGATGTTCCTCATTTTCTTCATAGTGGATATCATGATGCGGCGTTGGTCCGTAGTTTTTTTCACGTTCTTAGATTTTTTTTCCCCGTTAAATATTGTGTTTTTGTGCTTTCCTTGTTTGGTGCACTTCTGTTTTAAGTTTTTCTTGGCACCCTTTGAAGCTGTTTCCACAGTTTAATCATATTTGCCCACAAGGATTTGATAAATCCAAATTTACAGGATTTACTAAATACNTCGTGTCCTTGTGCCAGCAACCGAATTTGAATAGTTCTCTGCTTAAAGTTTCAGTTTTGCCTATTGAAGTGTATTTGATCTTGAATTCTCTTGTGCAAAGTAAATGAAAGGAGCGTCATGAAAAGTTCCAAAGTGTGGATAGACTTGAGTGTGGTGTAATTTGTATGATGTTCCTCATTTTCTTCATAGTGGATATCATGATGCGGCGTTGGTCCGTAGTTTTTTTCACGTTCTTAGATTTTTTTCTCCGTTAAATATTGTGTTTCTGTGTTTTTCTTGTTTGGTGCACTTCTGTTTTAAGTTTTTCTTGGCACCCTTTGAAGCTTTTTCCACAGTTTAATCATATTTGCCCACAAGGATTTGATAAATCCAAATTTACAGGATTTACTAAATACTATTTAAGTTAAATTTAACTTGCACAAAACTACCCCTAAGGTTGCACTGCTTGAGCTTTCAACTAAGCGAGTGAAGTGCCAATGTATATGCATGTACTGTTGATTCTTTTTAGTTTTGGCATGTCTATATTTTGTTCAAGAAAATTTGAAATTTTCTCGGGTGTAAAGTTATGATATGATGATGATTATCTCGTGCATTTAGGGAAAAAAAATAGATGTACTATTTTATGATGATTTAAAGCTTGCGACTTTTCTTGTTAATCATTCATTCTGGTGTGGACTAACTATTTGGATGGCAAAAGTTTTGAAGAAGAAAATTAACATGACACAACAAGAGAAAGGAAACATGAATGTTCCATAGAAAAGTGCTGAAAGGCCTTCCAAGATTGTATATCAATAGTTCATAAATATTATAAGCGCCTATGACCCTCTGGCCAAAAATAAAAAATAAAACTACCAATTATAAGTTCCTGCAGGCCTCAACTCTCGTCTCTGTATAGCTTTGATACAAGAGAACAATATAAGGATTGGTTTTGTAATACTAATGACAACATTGTTCTGTTGAAATGCTTTTTATGCCTGTTGATGATTTTTTGTGTTTTTGGTCCGCGGTGTCCAACGAAAGCCATATGAGGGATCTCCTTTTGCTTTGGACTGTGTCAATATCAAGGGTTGGCATCATGTGATTTATGCTTGTTTTTGGCTGTTTTTTTTTATTATTATTAATTTTTTTCATGCTAAATCAGAAAGTTATACCTTAATGCTATTCTACATTCCTTCCTTGGTTGATAGTCTATAAGACCATATTGTTTTGTATGCCATTTTTTTAAACTTAGATGCTGAATGGCTGATCCTAGATTTGTTAAACATCCATTTTGCAACGTCTGGCCCTTGCTTTAGCACAAATCGGTCATGGGGTTGTCATTTTTATTGCGTTAGTTTACTTCTCTTTAGAGAACTGGGAATGATATCCCGGCGGGAACTTAATTTTTGTTAGAAAAGGTATCTGGATGTTTGATTGTTGGAAAAGATAAAACCTTCTGAGGAGGCACGGGAGTTCCAAAAGCATGATTAAATAGCAAGACTTTACATCATTCCTAAAGATGAAAAACGTTCTGTATGGACCATGATTGATATTTTGGTTTTGAATAATTCTCTCATTTTGCACCTGGAATTCACTNCGTTCTGTATGGACCATGATTGATATTTTGGTTTTGAATAATTCTCTCATTTTGCACCTGGAATTCACTCTGTTCCTTTCTGGAAGTAACAGCACTTTTAAATTATAACTAATGACGCTGGCCTTATCAGCTATGCAACTAATTTCCTTTTTTTCTTCAGCATTTTTTTTCTCTTTACAACTTTCAGGAGTTGCCATGCTACAGTGAAGGCATCGTCACGTGTAGAGAAGTTCTCTAAAAGCGATATTATAGTATCTCCATCTATCNTAGCTATGCAACTAATTTCCTTTTTTCTTCAGCATTTTTTTTCTCTTTACAACTTTCAGGAGTTGTCATGCTACAGTGAAGGCATCGTCACGTGTAGAGAAGTTCTCTAAAAGCGATATTATAGTATCTCCATCTATCCTATCAGCAAATTTTTCCAGGTTGGGCGAGCAGGTTATTTCCAATCTCTTTTAATAGAAGGATTTGAAGCAATTTACTTAACAGCTGTAACCAAACAATTTTATTGTTTATGTTGCAGCCCGTGTTTTAAATTTCAATCCCCTGCAATAAATTGAAATTTTTTATTTATCTTTTTCGCTGTCCTCCTTATAAGAGCACTGTGTCAAACATTCTTTATTACGATTGCCTTTCGGAGGAGAATGAGAACTTGGAAGGAAATTTTTGGGAGACAATTTCAAATCCCTTACCAAAATGTGTTCTCTCATCCCAGCCATTCTTTCAGAATATGGAAAAAAAATAATCCAAATACTCACCCACTCTGTCTCAACTCTATCGCAGTTCTTCCTTGCGTCATCTTCCACTCTTTGTCCGGCTAGGCTCCCTCAGTTCCTCTATCACTCGCTCTGTGCNAAAAAAATAATAATCCAAATACTCACCCACTCTGTCTCAACTCTATCGCCGTTCTTCCTTGCGTCATCTTCCACTCTTTGTCCGGCTAGGCTCCCTCAGTTCCTCTATCACTCGCTCTGTGCTGCTCTCACAAACAACTCCAAGCCTGTAAGTCCATCGTAAATTCTAAACTCTAAAATTGCACGATTTTCTGGCAATGTCTCTGTTTTACTCAATTCTGGAAAATCTCAATCACAACGCCTGCGACTTCCCAACGATGTTCACCTCTTAATCGCTGATTTCTACTAATTCCGGAAAGCTCTGGCGTTGTCTTTATCCAACCTGCTTGACTCCGTTACCCACTGCTCCATCATCCTTACCTTGCCAAACTCAGGCAACAACCGTGCTAAACCTCTGCCAGTGATGCCTCTCATCTTCTCGCATCTCTACATCAAATCGTTTCCAAGTGCAGCTCCTCATCTCTGACAATCTAAGCACTGATTTAACTCTTGCTACAAACTCACCAGCTCAAGACTACCTCGGTGACGACCTGCAACGTCTCTCCATCGCTNCTCTACTAATTTCGGAAAGCTCTGGCGTTGTCTTTATTCAACCTGCTTGACTCCGTTACCCACTGCTCCATCCTCCTTACCTTGCCAAACTCAGGCAACAACCCTGCTAAACCTCTGCCGGTGATGCCTCTCATCTTCTCGCATCTCCACATCAAATCGTTTCCAAGTGCAGCTCCTCATCTCTGACAATCTAAGCACCGATTTAACTCTTGCTACAAACTCACCAGCTCAAGACTACCTCGGTGACGACCTGCAACGTCTCTCCATCGCTTTTCTGTGAGCACCAATCTTTGCCCCTCAAACTCTCAGAATTCATTCTGGACGAACTAGAATGTGACAGTGAACTTCAATAGCTCATCTATTTATGGGTAGAATATTTTCTGTGGAGTTCATTCGAACAAAACACAGATTAAACTCAAACAAAATTGGACCACTTTAAGCACGTAATTAAATTTTAAATTGCAATATTTGCATCTCAATTCACGGCTAAGGATGTACAACAGACAAAATGAGAGTAACTGTGAACTTAAAAAGAAAGTTTGTGTACATTTTGCGAAACACTTCTACTTTAGAGGCATTTACATGCACATCACGCAATTCTTAAATATTTATGTTCTAACCCCTAAGCTTTTATATTTACATAACTCAAATCTTTTACATCCCATCAAAAATATCACTATCACTAATTTTTTAAAAGTGAAATACTCCATTACATACATATCTTGCTTTAAGCAATTAAATTTGCGCATTTTTTAGATATTTATGTGCTCTGCCTAGCGCATTAAAAGACATGCAAGCATGCTAAAATAAAATCTTGTGCCTTGAATAAATAAAAAAAGTGCCATCTCTTAACTATGATCAAATATTTTGAAGTAAACTATTGTGCACGTGCTCTGATAATTTTACCCGTATATAAATCTAAAATCATAATCACTTCAAAACAAAATTGCTCGCACTAAAAATAAGGTATGCTCGAGTTTTCCTTGCTTTGAGAACCATGCAACCACTTTGAGAGGTAAGCAATCATTTAAAAATTCACAAACTCTCCCTCAAACTCAAACCTATTATTATATGGTTGTGTGATGATATCAAAGAGGCCACCTTGCCATTTCGACAGGGTTGCGAGTTTGATCCTCCACATCTCAAGAACTAGAGTTGACAAGTTTTATTTTATAAATTTGAAACAATTGTGATTCAAAGTGATTTTATTTACAACAATGAAAGCAAACAAGATTCAATGTTGATCTACTGTCTGGGAGGTAGATCGTCTTCCACAAACCCTAGACTTCTGCAGTCAAACAAAACATAAAAAAAAACCCTAGGCAATTAACCCTCATACGTACTCTCCAAGATCCTCTTTCAAACTTTCCCCCCAAAACCCCTCTTGATTCCTCTCTTATACATGATTAGCAGCTATGTGGATCCTATACAGACACTGAAATCGGCCTAGCTTGGGCAAGTTGGTGAGTGATGGCCTAGACCGGTTCAATTTGGACCGACTTGCCTCTCTTATCGGCTCTCCCTTTTGTCAAAATAGGCGCAAGGGTAACATAATCATATACTCGAATATGAAATTTGCTAAGATATTTTATTTTATGCTTTTGCAAGCCCCTCAAATCTTTCAACTAAGGAAACTCATTTTTAGAATGCAAACTTTCGGTATTATACCTATAAGATATAATCATAAATTTTAATCTATGAACTCGATCCTCTATAAACATATGAGCATAATTTATAAAATTTAATCAGCAAAGTTAAAAAAAAAACAATATGATGAGCATAGTTATCATATCACAATCAAAGTTTCAAAATTCAAGCATTCAAGTTGCAAAGATAAAANATGATTAGCAACTATGTGGATCCTACACAGGCACTGAAATCGGCCTAGCTTGGGCAAGTTGGTGAGTGATGGCCTAGACCGGTTCAATTTGGACCGACTTGCCTCTCTTATCGGCTTTCCCTTTTGTCAAAATAGGCGCAGGGGTAACATAATCAGATACTCGAATATGAAATTTGCTAAGATATTTTATTTTATGCTTTTGCAAGCCCCTCAAATCTTTCAACTAAGGAAACTCATTTTTAGAATGCAAACTTTCGGTATTATACCTATAAGATATAATCATAAATTTTAATCTATGAACGCGATCCTCTATAAACATATGAGCATAATTTATAAAATTTAATCAGCAAAGTTAAAAAAAAAATAATATGATGAGCATAGTTATCATATCACAATCAAAGTTTCAAAATTCAAGCATTCAAGTTGCAAAGATAAAATTTTCAAGTTATATCACTCAGTGATGATTGTGTTAACGGAAAATCTCTTTTGTAGATAACCTAATTAACAAAATGTATTAAAATATTAAAGTAAATTGTTTCAAATTCAAATCATGATAAAAATGCAAAAAAATATTAAAAATTTATAAAATATAAAATTGTTCAAGCAAAAACCATTGCTTCAAGCCTAAAGTAACTATTTGTATAGCCTCCACATCAATTTATTGAGAATGATAAATTTTGGATAACTTAAGCTAACAAAATATATGATCACTTTTAAAAAATTTATATCAATATGGTTATCTGTTTGATTGCTAAGGCTCTGTTTGGGGCAGCTAGTTGAAAAAAAAGTTTATGTTCAAAAGGCTGAGTTGGCTATTACAAAAAAAAAATATTTTTTGAAAAAGTCGGACCGCAACTTTCTAGTAGCCACCGTAGGTAGCAAGGTCTGGTGGAAAAACACAAATTTCAACTGCAATTTTTTTAAAGTGAGGACAAAAAACAGTTTTGCCAAATAAAAAAAATTGTGGTGCGACACAGCACTGCTGCCCCAAACGCGGCCTAAATATGGTTACAACCAAGGCCTTATAATTGAGTGATTCAACATGGAATTTCACCATTAAATTACATATCTACAAAGTCTCCTTAAACGACATAATCATTGCTATTGACACATGTTAAGTTGGGTTGACTTTCTCTTTTGATTAAGTAGACCAGAGTTTGCGACGATTTAAGATGATAAAATTATGGTATCTTGATAACATTTATTATCATTCCTCTCATTATTCACCGTAAGTTATCTTATATATTTTCTTAATTAAATTATATCATTTCTACTATAACATTTATATTTAGTGCTTACTAACTAGTCTTCATTAAAATTCTCTTTCATATCTATGAGGGATAATTGACTATTCGAGCTTGCGCTTATGAGAAACATCAAATCAGATTATATAATTTTAGTAAAATGCGAGCAAAATATCTAGTGTCTTATCAATATCCGATCTACCTTTTAATGATTTATCATGGATGCTTAGAAAAGTTGTGCATGAATATTTTATGACCACACTTACCGTCATCATGAAGGAAGTCCAAGCTTGCCTAAAACTATTAGGAATGTCGTAGATGATCCAAATTGAGATGGGTAGTAATGCAAGTAATTAATGTTTTGAAAAAAAAAAATGATACTTGAGATTTAGCAATCCAGCTAATGACACAAATATTGAAGGTTACAATTGGGTATTTACATCTAATGCAATATTGTTGGTAGTGTGGAAAGGCATAAGGTTAGAGTTGTAATAGAAGGGTTGACACAAACTCTTGGGATTGATTCTCAAGAAACCTTTGCTCTAGCTTTAAGATTAATCCTACTCAAATTTTTTTATCCATTTGTCGTAAATTACAACTAAACACTAGATCAATTGTGTGCAAAAATTGCCTTTATAACGGTAATTAGCCCTACCTCACGGTGAAAAATTACACCTTCAATCACTATATAGCGAGTAAGTGCGCATATAATGGGAATTTAGAGAAAGCAGTATAGTGTTGGGTGGGTTCGAGAACATTGAAGACAAAACTTGCATGTCAAACAAGTCTTTCCCCAATAGTGTCATTAGTGCGGTTTAGTAAGGTTGTAGAGAACCATTGGTATAGTTAGAGCTAATTATGCTATGCAATCACTCAAATGAAGAAAAACTCTATCTTAATGACATAATATCAATAGTTATTGATATTAATTTACTTCAAAATATGTAGAAGACCTTGCAATAGACTTCGAAGTACAAGATTTTGGAGCAGTAAAATATTTTCTAGGAATGGAGTTTCCGATCCAAGGAGACCGTCTTTGTCACTCTGCACAATTACACTCTTGATTGATTTGATGAACCAGATTGCTAGGATGTATATCTGTTCAAACACCCAATATAAAATTACACCTTGTTGGAATTGTGTATGTGGTAAATGTGGATCGATTCCAAATACTTGTTTCAAGACTTATTTGCATATCTCACACTCTTTCTGTCATTGCATTTGTTATAAACTGAGTTACTGAATTCATGCATTCACCAAGGCAGGAGCATTTTGAAGCNACTATTACAAAAAAAAATATTTTTTGAAAAAGTCAGACCGCAACTTTCTAGTAGCCACCGCAGGTAGCAAGGTCTGGTGGAAAAACACAAATTTCAACTGCAATTTTTTTAAAGTGGGACAAAAAACAGTTTTGCCAAATAAAAAAAATTGTGATGCGACACAACACTGCTGCCCCAAACGCGGCCTAAATATGGTTACAACCAAGGCCTTATAATTGAGTGATTCAACATGGAATTTCACCATTAAATTACATATCTACAAAGTCTCACAAACTCTTGGGATTGATTCTCAAGAAACCTTTGCTCTAGCTTTAAGATTAATCCTACTCAAATTTTTTTATCCATTTGTCGTAAATTACAACTAAACACTTGATCAATTGTGTGCAAAAATTGCCTTTATAACGGTAATTAGCCCTACCTCACGGTGAAAAACTACACCTTCAATCACTATATAGCGAGTAAGTGCGCATATAATGGGAATTTAGAGAAAGCAATATGGTGTTGGGTGGGTTCGAGAACATTGAAGACAAAACTTGCATGTCAAACAAGTCTTTCCCCAATAGTGTCATTAGTGCGGTTTAGTAAGGTTGTAAAGAACCATTGGTATAGTTAGAGCTAATTATGCTATGCAATCACTCAAATGAAGAAAAACTCTATTTTAATGACATAATATCAATAGTTATTGATATTAATTTACTTCAAAATATGTAGAAGACCTTGCAATAGACTTCGAAGTACAAGATTTTGGAGCAGTAAAATATTTTCTAGGAATGGAGTTTCCGATCCAAGGAGACCGTCTTTGTCACTCTGCACAATTACACTCTTGATTGATTTGATGAACCAGATTGCTAGGATGTATATCTGTTCAAACACCCAATATAAAATTACACCTTGTTGGAATTGTGTATGTGGTAAATGTGGATCGATTCCAAATACTTGTTTCAAGACTTATTTGCATATCTCACACTCTTTCTGTCATTGCATTTGTTATAAACTGAGTTACTGAATTCATGCATTCACCAAGGCAGGAGCATTTTGAAGCAACTTATAGAATCTTAAGGTATTTAAAAGTAACCACTGGAAAAGGAGACACCTACAATTATCAGTTTTTATAGATGTAGATTGTGTTAGGAGCAGTGTTGTTCAAAATTAACCTTTTGCTATTGTAAATATATTGAGATGAAATATGATTGTATTGTGAAGCAAAAAATAAAACAATTTGGCTCAAAGCAGTATTGAAGCCAAATTCAGATCAATGGCATGAGATTTATGAAGCTTTCTGGATCAGGAGATTAATATAAGAATTGTAAACATAACTAAATTTCATTGTGAACAATGCAGACATTGCATTGTTGACCTCTAGAAAGCCAGATGCTGAAAGACATGCTAATGGTTCGAATCTATATTTTCTTTAGAATCAAGCGTGATATCCATTGCCAAGGTATTTCCTCTCGGTTCTTAAGGAACCTGTGGTCCTTATATTCTAATCTTGGTGCGGCGACTTGAGTTGGACAGCTTCTTAACGAACACTATTGGTATTTTCATGTTACTTCTAAGGTCTCTGCAGTTTTCCTTCCAACGTATTGCTTTTCTTTACTAGCAGAATCAAACTGGCAGATTTCCATCAGTCTTTCGAATGAAATTTTTATTTTCACTTCTTTAGATGATATGTATTGAGTTTATTCAGGTAAAAGAAGTGGAGATGGCTGGATGTGATTGGATCCATGTTGATGTAATGGATGGTCGTTTTGTCCCCAACATCACCATTGGTCCTCTTGTTGTTGATGCTCTACGGCCAGTTACTGATCTGCCTTTGGATGTGCATCTGGTACTGTGCACTCTTTCTTCACACACTGTTCTTCCACCTTTTTTTTTTTCTATGTGGTAGCTTAGAACACTCTCCTTTTTTTCTCAAAGTGATAGTCAACTTACAGATGATTGTAGAACCTGAACAACGAGTGCCGGATTTTGTTAAGGCTGGTGCAGACATTATTAGCGTACATTGTGAACAATCTTCCACTATTCATCTGCATCGAACAATTACTCAAGTGAGCTCAACTGTTATCTGCTGCCCTTATTTGAGTACATTCAAATGAATCCTTAAGTAATGTTGTGGCATTTGTTAGTTGTTTTGTGTTAATGGTTTTTTTCCCAAAGAGGTTGATTAATATAGAATGATATCTTCTATAAGAGTAATCAAATTTTGCTGTATAAATACTGCTATCTTCTGTATATATTGTAGCCGTTTTGAATTTATGCCATTTGAAGTTTTTCACCAATTTATGCCATTTATCTACTTGATTCAGTGCTGTTTTCTTACAATATCAGATCAATTTGATATATCTGCTTTTTGTATTTTAGATTAAAAGCTTGGGAGCCAAAGCTGGTGTTGTACTAAATCCTGCAACACCGCTAAGTGCCATAGAATATTTGCTTGACGGTAAGCATGATTGTTTGGCCTTTGCATTTACGTTAAGAGCAACTCCCACTTGTTTTCATATCAAGATTATTCTCATACCCGAAGGTATCTTCAAAATTATACTCATAGGTACATTCAAAAATTTATACCCGAAGCAAACTTTTATCATTTACCTTATCGTGCCCGGGTTGCATCCCCTGTCAATACCATTTAGGGGTAATCATGTATGACTTAAATATTTACATTTCATTTTTTTTCATTACTTCCATCCGTTTAAAGTCATTGAAACTGATATTTTTCATTTTTAATTTTCACTTCATTTATTTCAGCAATTCTTTCATTCANTACCTTTTTTTTTTCTATGTGGTATCTTAGAACACTCTCTTTTTTTTTCTCAAAGCGATAGTCAACTTACAGATGATTGTAGAACCTGAACAACGAGTGCCGGATTTTGTTAAGGCTGGTGCAGACATTATTAGCGTACATTGTGAACAATCTTCCACTATTCATCTGCATCGAACAATTACTCAAGTGAGCTCAACTGTTATCTGCTGCCCTTATTTGAGTACATTCAAATGAATCCTTAAGTAATGTTGTGGCATTTGTTAGTTGTTTTGTGTTAATGGTTTTTTTCCCAAAGAGGTTGATTAATATAGAATGATATCTTCTATAAGAGTAATCAAATTTTGCTGTATAAANTTTGTTTTGTGTTATTTTTTTTTTCCCAAAGAGGTTGATTAATATAGAATGATATCTTCTATAAGAGTAATCAAATTTTGCTGTATAAATACTGCTATCTTATTTATATATTGTAGCCGTTTTGAATTTATGCCATTTGAAGTTTTTCACCAATTTATGCCATTTATCTACTTGATTCAGTGCTGTTTTCTTACAATTTCAGATCAATTTGATATATCTGCTTTTTGTATTTTAGATTAAAAGCTTGGGAGCCAAAGCTGGTGTTGTACTAAATCCTGCAACACCGCTAAGTGCCATAGAATATTTGCTTGACGGTAAGCATGATTGTTTGGCCTTTGCATTTACGTTAAGAGCAACTCCCACTTGTTTTCATATCAAGATTATTCT
>JXCR01068058.1:0-25275 GCA_002079205.1 Phalaenopsis hybrid cultivar
ATTCTAATTTATTTCTTATTGCTTATACTCTACTTTCTAAATCTTTTTCATGATTTCATTACACACTCCTCGAAAGGAATGACTTTCATCCTTTAATAATAAATAAAGTAGCTCATAAGCCATCATAAACGCACAAAATTGAGCTCAAACTAGAACTTGATTCACTATCGTGGTGTCATCACCAACTTCAAGAAAAAAATAAGGTGCAACTATTTCTCATGTTGTCACACCTCTCATTTCTCCAGACGCTGCCTACAATTGATTTCCATCATCAACTATTAAGGCACTTGGCCTCCTTTATTTAATTATTTCTCACAACCTTTGTTCACCTTTATAATCTAACTATCTTCTATGGGAATGTGATCTATGATTTTTATTCTTACTGAATCAACCTTTTTGTTGACGCTATCAATGCTCTTCATGGACACTCTCCATTGATAATTCAGTCGATGTTTTTTATTAATATCATAATTTAAGAAACTTATCAATAGCTTCTCTGACCCGTATCTCATTACGAATTCTGTGTCTACTTCACACTACTCTCTCTTTCATTGATCAATCACGCTCCTCTAGCAATGCTTGCAATCTTCAGGCAATAAAACTTTCAACAATTGCATCTAATCATTAATACTTTGAAACTCAAGTTGACATCTATTATGCCACTTTGAGTTTGTGGGGTAGTTCTGTCATATTTAAATTATAGAATATGCATTATTATTATTATTATTATTATTATTATTATTATTATTATTATTATTATTATTATCACCATCATCATCACCATCACCATCACCATCACCATCACCATATCATCATCATCATCATCATCATCATCATCATCATCATCTTTATTGTCACTATCATCATCTACTTTATTGTCTTTTCCATCAATGTTCTCCTCTTACCTAATATATAAACACATAAATTATTATACATAGATGAAGATATAAACTTACATAATTATTTATCCATTTTAACACTAATCAGAATCCCTCCACAGTGACCTTTTCTTTTAATGCCTATTGGCACCCAATCTTAAAGCATCCTTAAATTCCTAGCATGACCATTACAAACTTACATTGACCAAAAAGAAAGTACGGGGAGTTGGTTTAAAATTTAGTTTTGGTGCATTGAAGCCAACATTACAAATAAGCGCAGTTCTTCCATAAGGCCCAAATTTCAATGCTAAATGTTGTGAAACTCGCCCCACCAAACAACTGAAAAAATTACGAAAGAACTTCTGCAAATCAAGTTAGATGGAAAAAACTGTCAGCCGAACTTCTCTTGATCACCAAGAATAGCTCCTTGTGCTGTAGTCGAATGGATCACCAAAGAGCTCCTTGCTGGACAGCTGAAAGAATGGAAGAACAGTGCTTTGGTTTTCGAAGAAGAGAATCCCGAATGTTGTCGTCTTCCTCGCTCTTCGAACTCATTGCTGAAGACCTTGCCGCAAGGCAAGGATTGGAATTGCCGAAGACACCTGCAGTTAATGCGTTCCTGCAGGCAGAACAGTCGAACCCTTTCATAGGCGGAACAAGAACCTCTTCTTCCTGCGAACTCCTTGTCGTTGTAGCATGAGATGTCTGTACCGAACTCTAGCTACAGTGTTGAATATTAGGAGTGTCGAATACCTCTCTTTCTGTAGTCGAATTCCTTCTGCCTGAATAACTGAATGAATGGAAGATTTGTTTCCCGTGTAACGACTTCTGTATCCAATATCAGAACAAGGGAAAAACAGAAAGGGAAAAAATGCAAGAACACAAACACAAAAACACAACCAATTAAGTGGTTCGGTCCTTAGACCTACATTCACGAGAGGGAATCGCCAACAAATACACTAAGGCAAAGAAGAATTACAGGTTTTAAGAAATGAACACTCCTCTAGATCTCTCCCTCTCAAAACTACCTCGATACAAGATCTAAAACTTCTCCCGCAATTCTTGAAGTCTCTTCCCTTCTTCTTCTTGAACTGATTTCTTTCCCCTTCTTGGTCTTCTTGGTCTTTTTTCTATCTTCCTCCTTGTAGTGGCCTCTCTCCTCTACAAGCTTATCTTCTTCCCTTGTAGTAGACTCATCCCCTTAATTTCCTACAAGCCTCCCTCATCTATTTATAGATGAGGCCCCCCAAGTAGACCATAGAAGCTCACAAGGAAATCACAAGTATGTCATTGTCTTAGTTAACCAATTGAGAGTCATATATAACAATTCTCCTCCTTGACTCTCAATTACGACGCTTCATAATAGAGATTCCCTCCACCTTGCCCCGAGGGGCCCTTAGCCCTTGGTTGAGTCTGCTAAGTCCAGACAGTTCCTGAACTTAGCAATCACAGTTCTTACGAGTAGAGAATATTGTCCATTTTTCCTTACTCCTTCCACGACGATACGAGAACCTTTAGTTACTCTGATATGACCATTTTTCGCCTTAAAAGAGTATCCGCTTGTCTCCAACATACCTAAAGAAATCAGATTTCTTTTAAGCTCCGGTACGTACCTGACATGTTGCAATATTCTTTCGACTCCATCGAACGTCTTTATTCTGATTGTTCCACTGTCGACCACTCTCAATCTTTGTTATCTCCATGTAGTACAGACCCACCATTTGACAGTTGCAGTGTTTCAAACCAGACACATGTGGAAAAAGCACCCCGAGTCGAGTATCCACTCCTTGTTGGATTCTGATTCAGTGATCACCAGGACTTCAGCTGAATCATAGTCGTCCGACGCTATGCTTGCTTCTCCAAGATCTTTAGGATTTTCTTGATATTTGTTCTTCCTGTCATGACAGTTCCTCTTGAAGTGACTATCCCTGTGACAATTATAACAATTGAAAGATCCTTTTGATGACTAATTTCCGCCCTCCTTTCTTGATCTCGATCTGCTGCAATTTTTTTTCCCTCTTTGTTTTCCCTATTGGCTTGTTGTGGTTATATTTTTCGCTCCCAAGTGCTGTCCAGCAAGGTGTTATTTGGCAGCACTAAGGAGGTGGAAGGTATCTGCATTCGATCCCACAGTTGTTCGTTTGATCCCTTCAACCGAAGCAGGTATTTCCTGGCTACAGGGAGTTCGGCAATCAAGGTTCTTAGCTGCACAGAGTTCGGTACATAGTTGGTGTCGACTCTCTCCAAGAACAGTCCGAGAAGATAACTTCAGCACGCGGAGAGTTCTTGGAACAGGCAAAAGGGAACTGCAGCAAGAGTATCAAGGGAGTTGGGCAGGAAGAACTGTGATTGCTAAGTTCAGGAACTGTCTGGACTTGGCAGATTCAACCAAGGGTTAAGGGCCCCTCGGGGCAAGGTGGAGGGAATCTCTATCATGAAGCGTCGTAATTAAGAGTCAAGGAGGAGAATTGTCATATATGACTCTCAATTAGTTAACTAAGGCAATGACATACTTGTGATTTCCTTGTGAGCTCTATGGTCTACTTGGGGGTCTCATCTATAAATAGATGAGGGAGACTTGTAGGAAATTAAAGGGAGGTGTCTACTATAAGAGAAGAAGATAAGCTTGTAGAAGAGAGAGGCCACTACAAGGAGGAAGATAAAAAGAGGACCAAGAAGGCCAAGAAGGGGAAGGAAATCAGTCCAAGAAGAAGAAGGGAAGAGACTTAAAGAATTGAGGGAGGAGCTTTAGATCTTGTATCGAGGTAGTTTCGAGAAGGAGATCTAGAGGAGTGTTCATTTCTTGATGTAAAAAGCCAGTAATTTTTCTCTGTCTTAGTGTATTTGTTGATGATACTCTCCCGTGGATGTAGGTCTAAGGACCGAACCACGTAATTGGTTGTGTTCTTGTGTTTGTGTTCTTGCATTTTTTTTCCCTTTCTGTTTTTCTCTTGTTCTGTTTGCTGTGTTTTCACATATTGGATACAGAAGTCGTTACACGGGAAACAAATCTTTCATTCCTTCAGTTATCCAGGCAGAAAGAATTTGACTATAAAAAGAGAGGTATTCGGCACTCCTAATATTCAGCATTGTGGCTAGAGTTCGGTACAGACATCTCAGGCTACAGCAACAAGGAGTTCGCAGGAAGAAGAGGTTCTTGTTCCGATTAGGAAAGGGTTCGACAGTTATGCCTGTAGGAACGCATTAACTGCAGGTGTCTTCGGCAATTCCAATCCTTGCCTTGCGGCAAGGTCTTCGGCAGGGAGTTCGAAGAGTGAGGAAGACGACAGCATTCGGGATTCTCTTCTTCGAAGACCGAAGCACTTTTCTTCCATTCCTTCAGCTGTCCAGCAAGTTCTTCGGTGATCCATTCGACTACAGCACAAGGAGCTGTTCTTGGTGATCAAGAGAAGTTCGGCTGACAATTTTTTCCATCTAACTCAATTTGCAGAAGTTCTTTCGTAATTTTTTCAGGTGTTTGGTGGGGTGAGTTTCACAACAATTGGCGCTGTCTGTGGGAATTTCAACCACGATAATGGCAACCGCCAAGTTCGACATCGAGAAATTCACAGGGAAAAACGACTTTGGCCTGTAGAGAGTGAAGAAGAAAGCTCTCTTGGTACAGCAAGGCGTTGTAAAAGCCTTGCAAGGCCCGGCGGCATTGCCGGCCGACAAGACCGAGAAAGAAAAGAACAGGATTTTGGACAAGGCTCATAGTTTGATAAGCTTGAGCCTTGGCGATAAATTTCGGAGGGAAGATTCGAGGGAGACGACGGCTCAAGCGCTCTGGGCCAAACTCGAACTACTCTATTTGACGAAATCTCTGGCTAACATGTTCTTCTTGAAGCAACGCCTATACTCCTTCAAGATGCACAAAGACAAATCATTTTCAGAGCAGATTGACGAGTTCAACAAGATCATGGATGATCTTGAAAACATCGATGTCAAAATGGAAGACGAGGACAAAGCACTACTGTTGTTGAACTTCATTCCTAAGAGCTACGAGCATTTCAAAGATGTGATGCTTTATGGAATGGTGCAAACAATTTCTGTGGAAGAGGTTCAAGCGCTGATTAGAGCCAAAGAACAAAGAAAACATGAGATGCATAAAGAAATCAGCGAAGAAAGCTTAACTGTTAGAGAAAGATCGAACAAGAAAGATTCAAGAAACAATCAGGGCAGATCGAGATCAAGAAAGGAGAGCATAAATCACTCATCAAAAAGATCTTTCAAGTGCTATTATTGTCACAAGGAAGGTCACTTCAAGCGGAACTGTCCTGATAGGAAGAACAAATAACAAGAAAATACTAAAGATCCTGGAGAAGCAAGCATAGCCTCGGACGACTATGATTCAGCTGAAGCCCTGCTGATCACCGAATCAGAATCCAGCAAGGAGTGGATCCTCGACTCAGGATGCTTTTTCCACATGTGTTCTCATAAGGACTGGTTCGAGACACTGCAACAGTCAAATGGTGGGTCCGTACTACTTAGAGATAATAAGGATTGCAGGGTGGTCAGCAGTGGAACAATCAGAATAAAGACGTTCGATGGAACCGAAAGAATATTGCAACATGTCACGTACGTACCGGAGCTCAAAAGAAATCTGATTTCTTTAGGTATGTTGGAGACAACCGGATACTCTTTTAAGGCGAAAAATGGTCATATCAGAGTAACAAAATGTTCTTGTATTGTCGTGAAAGGAGTAAGAAAAAAGGGACAATATTCTCTACTCGGAAGAACTGTGATTGCTAAGTTCAGAAACTGTCTGGATTTAGCAGACTCAACCAAGGGCTAAAGGCCCCTCGGGACAAGGTGGAGGGAATCTCTATATGAAGCGTCGTAATTGAGAGTTAAGGAGGAGAATTGTTATATATGACTCTCAATTGGTTAACTAAGGCAATTGCATACTTGTGATTTCCTTGTGAACTTCTATGGTCTACTTGGGGGGGTCTCATCTATAAATAGATGAGGAAGGCTTATAGGAAATTAAGGGCATGAGTATACTACAAGGGAAGAAGATAGGCTTGTAGAGAAGAGAGGTCACTACAAGGAGAAAGATAGAAAGAATATCAAGAAGGGGAAAGAAATCACTCCAAGAAGAAGAAGAATGGAAGATGCTTCAAGAATTGAGGGAGGAGTTTTAGATCTTGTATCGAAGTAGTTTCGAGAGGGAGAGATCTAGAGTGTTCATTCATTGATGTAAAAAGCTTGTAATTCTTCTTTGTATTAGTGTATTTATTGGCGATTCCCTCCCGTGGATGTAGGTTTAAGGATCGAACCACGTAATTGGTTGTGTTCTTGTGTTTTTGTTCTTGCATTTTTTCCGTTTCTGTTTTTCCCTTGTTCTGTTTGCTGTGTTTTCACATATTGGATACAGAAGCCGTTACACGGGAAACAGATCTTTCATTCCTTCGGTTATTCAGGCAGAAGGAATTTGACTAAAGAAAGAGAGGTATTCGGCACTCCTAATATTCAGCACTGTAGCTAGAGTTCGGTACAGACATCTCAGGCTACAGCAACAAGGAGTTCACAGGAAGAAGAGGTTCTTGTTCCGCCTATGAAAGAGTTCGACAGTTCTGCCTGCAGGAACGCATTAACTGCAGGTGTCTTCGGCAATTCCAATCCTTGCCTTGCGGCAAGGTCTTCGGCATAGAGTTCGAAGAGTGAGGAAGACGGCAGCATTTGGGATTCTCTTCTTCGAAGACCGAAGCACTGTTCTTCCATTCCTTCAGCTGTCCAGCAAGGAGCTCTTCGGTGATCCATTCGACTACAGCACAAGGAGTTGTTCTTGGTGATCAAGAGAAGTTCGGCTGACAGTTTTTTCCATCTAACTCAATTTGCAGTTCTTTCATAATTTTTTCAGGTGTTTGGTTGGGCGAGTTTCACAACAGACCAAGAAGACCAAGAAGGAGAAGAAAATCAGTCCAAGAAGAAGAAGAAGGGAAGAGGCTTCAAGAATTGAGGGAGGAGTTTTAGATCTTGTATCGAGGTAATTTTGAGAGGGAGAGATCTAGAGGAGTGTTCATTCCTTGATGTAAAAAGCTTGTAATTCTTCTTTGACTTAGTGTATTTGTTGGTGATTCCCTCTCATGGATGTAGGTCTATGGACCAAACCACGTAATTTCTTGTGTTCTTGTGTTGCATTTGTTTTTCCTATTTTTTCCCGTCTTGCTTGCTGCGTTTTTCCACTTCTTGGCTACAGAAGCTGTTACACGGCAGCCCAGGTTTTTCCATTCCTTTTGGCTGTCTAGCAACAGCTGGTGTCTTTGGGCTGTCCAAATAGAAGTATCTCAGGCTGTAAAAGAACGGGAAGTTGTCCTGGTATTTTGACAGCAAGGGGGTAGCGAGGAGTGCAGCACTTCAGGCTTTCGGATGACCCAGAAAGATTGCGACAAATATCAACAATCTTCTCTTGGGACAGCAGGTGTTCTTCGGCTACAGAAGGCAGCAGGTGCTCTTCCGTCGACCTGCTGACTGCAAGCAGGTTCTTAGGTGATCCATGGTGTTCAGCTATCTCCAAGAACAGTCCAGAAGGCAAGCTGGAGAGATACTCGGCCTACAGGAAGTGATCTTCGGTATTCCCTCTCCTTAGCAGTAGGTGTCTTCGACAATTCCTTGAAGCTGAAGGTGTTCTTGAACAATCCAGTCCTTCACCTTCAAGAACTGAAAGGTTGTTCAAATCTTTAAAGCATTGTAGGTTATTGGCAGTCTTGGTGATCAAGAGAAGTTCAGCTACAGGAGTTCTTTGGAATTATCTCTTGGAGTTTGGTGGTGCGAATTTTCAACACTAAAGAATCAATTTGTAAAGTATAGGGTTTCTTCAATGAATATGTCAGCAAAAGAATATGTACGTGTTTCATTCAGACCGAGGATTATCAGGTAAAAAAAAAAATCACAAGCCATGGACGTCGGTTAAAATAAAACAAAATTATGCGGGAGATGTGTTTCTCCATTTGGAAATATGCCAGCTAATAAAATTGGAAATACAAACTGAAACAAAAATATTTATAAATTTATACCTGCATGGATGGAGGTTGCAGCTGTCTCTTGAGATCACGAACTGCTGACTAAATGAGATAAAAGTAAAACATGATAAGCTCAATTATGCTACAATAGTAACTATTGCTAAACTCCTGAGATAAATTTTACTGTAAGCTTAGTGGGAGAAGGGCATGTTGTTATTGTTGTATTAACTTCCAGGAATTAGCCTTGGCTTTTGTTACCAGTAAAAGAGAAAGGAATTGCACCCAAATTGGATGCAAGGTTTCTGAATGAGCGGATAATCAATGATATGATCTTGATATTACATAAATAAATAAATAACAACAAAAAGGGAAAAGTAACAAATCAAAATCAACTATCTTATCCTGCCATTAGAAAAAAACAAGAGCAAAGTAGAAAAATGCAATAAAATAAAAAATCAAAGAAAAAAAATCTACAACAGAAGGAGAACGCTCGTCTCAAAAGCAGAATAAGAGAGACGTACACCAATCTGTTGACTTATAAAATAAGAAAAGAAATTCATAAATCATATACTAGACAGTCTTGTTGACTTCAGAGATGTCAATACGATAACGAAAATTTTCTTGAACTTGAAGAATAAACCAAAACTTTGAGTTACTATAGAATTTCATTCAAGCAGACTATTTAAGTTTATGGTTATCAGCTAGCCATGCTATGTTGAGATTTGAGCATATCAAAAATAAGAATGTTTTATGATGATACTTAAGGGCAATTTTGTCTTTTATTAGCCTAAGGTTTTATCTTATATTATTATTATCATTTAGTATAAATAGAGCTACTATATTTAGGGTTAGGAGCATGCATGAGATTGGATCTTGTATCTTAGGGTTAGGGTTTGAGAGAAATTTCCTACCTCTCGAATTGCAGGAATTGGGAGAGATCGCCCCACTCTCGAATTGTAGGTGCTTATCTATGTATTCATCCGGAGTATTTGATATTATTGCAATAGAATATCTATTTACCCTAATTTCTATGGAAAAATTTTTCTCAAATTATATCAAATGGTATCAAAGCATTTGATTCTGGAAATGGATAGGATCGTCACTTACAGAGTATTGGATATCGTGATACAATCACGATCGAGCTAGCAAGAAGCGACGATGGGATCTCGGCGTGCCTCGTGACAAAACAGTCGTTATTCAAGCTAGCTTGGATGCCAACGGCAAGATCGCGCATCGCGAAACAACACGATTCAAGCCAAGACACCGACGACAGGATCGCAGCGTGCTCGTGATGATACTGTCATGATCAAGCTAATTGGGAGTGGGAGCGGCGTGCCTCATGCGATACAATAGATGTGAAACAACAACGTGATTACGGCGTACAAAGTGACTGCACTCTGTCGAAACAGACATGATTCAATTTTTCTTTGATTCAATCTGGGACATCTTTGATCCTTGACGACACCTTCCTCAAATCCCTACAACAAATCCCCCTACCGGCGATGAACATTCGAATCTTCACCTCTAATTTCAGTCATTCCTCAATTCTGGCTAGTATTAGTGTCACACCTCAACTAACCCCCTTAGTAAGGTCAATCATGGTGCCACAGAAGTTAACAATTTAGTCAACCAACTCTCACCAGCACTCGTCATGATTTGTATAGTCATGACTCGGTGGATGATGAATTAGTCCAACTAGATCGTCGCAATAAACGTAATACCTTGAATTTCATAATTTATTCATATACAAACTTGGAAGCATGGAAATCATATCATCAAAAATATAAAAACTATACAAAATTGTCAAATCCAGTATAATAAAAGTATGTATCCAAAACATATGTACAAAGGCATACCTAGCTACTCTCCCATATGCTAGTTGCCCCTGCTTGAAAGCCAACGACAAAGAATGAGCTACAACGAGCTCAGAGAAAAAAAATCAGGGCTAACAAAAGATTTTATACATGGAAAAGAAACAACAATAACGCGGGGGCCATGGAGGACCGACCGATCCTCAAAGGGAGGGGGGTTGCCACTCCCCTCTTTCCTTCTTCTCTCCCTTTCCCCTCTTTCCTTCTCAAAAACTTCCTAATATAAGTCTTTTCAAATAAAAAATTTTAAATATTTTTATTCCTCCTTCCAAAATCTAAATTTTCATTATAATCTCTTTCCTAAACTAAATTTTCATTATAATCTCTTTCATAAATTGAATTTTCAAATCAGAATTTATGAATACTTTATTCTTCTTTCCTAAATCTAAATTTACATTATAATCGCTTTTCTTAACTGAATTTTCAAATCAGAATTTCTAAATATTTTATTCCCCTTTCCTAAATCTAAAATCTTGAGTTGAGTTTTCTTTTTTATTTTAACAATTGTCTAAAATAAAGTCATAACCTCATTATAAATAAAGGACAATGTGTTTTGAGTTAGGGGTCTTCTTTTTTATATTTGAAATTAGGTTTTATACTTGGTATTTTTCCCTTCCAGGGTTGTATCTGAAGTCAAGGTAAAGCTCGTGTTGTCCCTCATCTGAAGCAGTAATCGTCTCTACAGGTCCGACTGGTGCTCCGGTTGTAGCTCGATCCTGCCAAGATATTTATCTATCCTTCCGCCCTTCATATTGTTGTCCATCCGCTTCCCTGCCCTACAGCAGGCCACCGCACCTCTTCTGCAACAACTGTCAGCTATCGTCCTCCCTCTAACCTAATACCAGCCTTCTCCCGACAGGGCCATAGCACCCCATACTCCATCCCAACGCTCCTAGCTACTCTCCCATATGCTAGTTGCCCCTGCTTGAAAGCCAACGACAAAGAATAAGCTACAACGAGCTCAGAGAAAAAAAATCAGGGCTAACAAAAGATTTTATACATGGAAAAGAAACAACAATAACGCGGGGGCCATGGAGGACCGACCGATCCTCAAAGGGAGGGGGGTTGCCACTCCCCTCTTTCCTTCTTCTCTCCCTTTCCCCTCTTTCCTTCTCAAAAACTTCCTAATATAAGTCTTTTCAAATAAAAAATTTTAAATATTTTTATTCCTCCTTCCAAAATCTAAATTTTCATTATAATCTCTTTCCTAAACTAAATTTTCATTATAATCTCTTTCATAAATTGAATTTTCAAATCAGAATTTATGAATACTTTATTCTTCTTTCCTAAATCTAAATTTACATTATAATCGCTTTTCTTAACTGAATTTTCAAATCAGAATTTCTAAATATTTTATTCCCCTTTCCTAAATCTAAAATCTTGAGTTGAGTTTTCTTTTTTATTTTAACAATTGTCTAAAATAAAGTCATAACCTCATTATAAATAAAGGACAATGTGTTTTGAGTTAGGGGTCTTCTTTTTTATATTTGAAATTAGGTTTTATACTTGGTATTTTTCCCTTCCAGGGTTGTATCTGAAGTCAAGGTAAAGCTCGTGTTGTCCCTCATCTGAAGCAGTAATCGTCTCTACAGGTCCGACTGGTGCTCCGGTTGTAGCTCGATCCTGCCAAGATATTTATCTATCCTTCCGCCCTTCATATTGTTGTCCATCCGCTTCCCTGCCCTACAGCAGGCCACCGCACCTCTTCTGCAACAACTGTCAGCTATCGTCCTCCCTCTAACCTAATACCAGCCTTCTCCCGACAGGGCCATAGCACCCCATACTCCATCCCAACGCTCCTAGCTACTCTCCCATATGCTAGTTGCCCCTGCTTGAAAGCCAACGACAAAGAATAAGCTACAACGAGCTCAGAGAAAAAAAATCAGGGCTAACAAAAGATTTTATACATGGAAAAGAAACAACAATAACGCGGGGGCCATGGAGGACCGACCGATCCTCAAAGGGAGGGGGGTTGCCACTCCCCTCTTTCCTTCTTCTCTCCCTTTCCCCTCTTTCCTTCTCAAAAACTTCCTAATATAAGTCTTTTCAAATAAAAAATTTTAAATATTTTTATTCCTCCTTCCAAAATCTAAATTTTCATTATAATCTCTTTCCTAAACTAAATTTCCATTATAATCTCTTTCATAAATTGAATTTTCAAATTAGAATTTATGAATACTTTATTCTTCTTTCCTAAATCTAAATTTACATTATAATCGCTTTTCTTAACTGAATTTTCAAATCAGAATTTCTAAATATTTTATTCCCCTTTCCTAAATCTAAAATTCTGAGTTGAGTTTTCTTTTTTATTTTAACAATTGTCTAAAATAAAGTCATAACCTCATTATAAATAAAGGACAATGTGTTTTGAGTTAGGGGTCTTCTTTTTTATATTTGAAATTAGGTTTTATACTTGGTATTTTTCCCTTCCAGGGTTGTATCTGAAGTCAAGGTAAAGCTCGTGTTGTCCCTCATCTGAAGCAGTGATCGTCTCTACAAGTCCGACTGGTGCTCCGGTTGTAGCTCGATCCTGCCAAGATATTTAATTATCCTTCCGCCCTTCATATTGTTGTCCATCCGCTTCCCTGCCCTACAGCAGGCCACCGCACCTCTTCTGCAACAACTGTCAGCTATCGTCCTCCCTCTAACCTAATACCAGCCTTCTCCCGACAGGGCCATAGCACCCCATACTCCATCCCAACGCTCAGCCACCCATCCTGAACAAATAATCTTGTTGTCTACCTGCCCAGAATTCCGCCCAGCACTCAACCGACCAACTTCAAGCAATCTACCTTGTTGTCCAGGTCTTTCTCATTGCTACCAACGCTTCCCCACTCGCTATCCACACTCTAAAAGTGTTGAAGAGCCTTCCCCGCTGCTGTCCCACCTTCCCAGCTTGCCAACCCACCTTCCAACCTTCCTCTCAACCGCCCAACAAACATTCCCGCCACCTAAACCTGCTACCTCCCTCCTCCAGCTCACCTTCCAACCCTGCTCAGCCCCTCTCCCGCATTCACATTGTTGTCCCAAGCCTTCGGATCCACGGGCCAACCTCAACCGCACTTGGGAACACTTTCGAGGTGTTGGCTTATGTCTTTGTGTTTGCTTGTCATTTATTTCATGTTTTGAAAAGTAATTGTAATCGATTTAAATTTCAATAACAATATTCATGTTTCTCTTATGATTTGGGATGATTTGAGCTTTCTCCTTTGTTATCAAACGTACATACTCATAAGAAACTATACATGTCTACACACAAGTAAAAACATGCTAAAATGGCGAGAACATGAAAAAATAACAGTCAGTATAAAAATCAAAACTGCAATGTAACATGCAAATCGTAAGCACTAAATCATAAGTATAATCAAAAGCATGTTCATAGTATATAATCAAATCAATGTCATTTCATAGAGGTCATATCATAGTAATTTCAATTTAATGTATAAAGTTCAACTATTTTCATGTTTTTTTATCATGGGTCGTCACCCTCCCCAAAGGTCATTTAAACTATCGATAAATGTTGAACTTCCCCCAATATAGCAGTTATCAATAGCCTCATTGATACCTACAGTTCCCTAATATTCTGTCACCGCCTAATCTCAACGATTCCCAGAGTTTCATCCCCGTATAAATATCAGGAGTTGGGATTACTACATTCTTGCATAGCATACTTGTAAGCACTCATAGTCTACACATAATGTTACTCGTGTTATTTCTTAAAGCAAAATACATGTAACATATATGCATGGACATTTCATATACAAGTACGAATCATAAATGAATACCTGCAATTTATCATAGGTAGCATAGAATCAAATGTATTGTAAAAGAAATCAACTTGCGTTCATACATTTTAATTGCAGGTATCTATTCACAATATGTAGATAATTCTAAATACATTTGTGTCAAAACAAAAATCATATGAAAACCTATAAAAAATTATTTATATTAAATTAGCATGACTATTTTACCTGACTTGATGGAGAAGCCCTATGACGAGTGCCTACAGGCTCGTCTCGAGCTCGTCGTCTTGTATAGACAACCTAGAGCTAGTAGACAACATAGGGTTTCATAAAATTTGGCTCATAACATGCATTAACCCAAAAATGTACTTTACTTGTCATAACTACCTCAACAAATCTTTTTGGCATAAATTCATCTTTCTGGAACCGCCAATTTTCACTTTTCTCTCGTTCCTATCACCTCAAACCTTAATTCTCATTGACTTCATGCTAAAACACTTTTTGAAGCTCGCAAAATCAACTACGACACTTTTGACACTAAATGGACACCTCTGATGGCTATCGGAAATGAGAAAAATATGAAAAATGGGGTAAATATCAAAACGAAAGGGTGAAGAAGGAAATGAGTCTCAAATGATGTGAAAGAGAGATTCGTGCTTACAGAAATTGCCCAGAAACCTTGGATCGTACTCTACGGCTTGCAGGTGGCCATTTAGATCGCTTGCTAGCACGCGCCCCTTCCATTCTAGCAAGGGACTCGGGGCTCTGCTTCTGTCGCGCATGAAACGAATGGGGAAAAGAAGAATCAGGAGAGAAGGGAAAGAATTCGCGTACGGGAGGAAATTGTGATGCTCACGAAAGCCTTATTCCACCGAACGAAGGTTACAAAATGGTGTAAGGGTTGGTTATCTACAGTAATGCGGCATTTAAGGGAGGGATTAGGAAATATAATTAAGGGTTTAATTAAGTTAAGTAACTTAAAAATTCAAAATTTTATATCTCCCAACCGTTCGGTGCTCTGTATGGAAATGATCGATTCAACGTGCAAAATTTTATAAAGATATTTCAAATGAATTTAAGCGATGTAAAATTTGAGGTATTTTTTAAATATGTCGAACTTTACATGATTTCTTGAAATTTGAGCGTTAAAATCAGTTGAGAGAGAAGTTAGCGTTCTGGAATTAGACTAGCCATAACAGACCACTTCAACATATAAACGTGATTCAGAACAATGGCGGTGCTTCCTATCTCGTGGTAAAATCGCGATTCAAACTATCTGGAAAGCCATTTACGACATTTCAGCATACGGGTGTTTTCACCTTTTATGATAGAAAACATTTGGGGATAATGGTGACCAAAAATAGAAGCTCTGGAAGAGAAGCTAGAGAAAAAGATGGGCCACATCAATTTCAAAATAGAGGAAAGTTTCTCAGTAATGGAGAAGAATTTCTCATTCATGAAGGCAATTTAATTAGAGGCTATAGAAAAAATAATGAAGAAGATCATGGAGTTTTAAGTGATATTGACACCGCCTACAACAGATCAAGCGATGGCATCTTAAGCGGATGCAGGAGGAAACAACTAGAATGATTCATGAGACATCAGGTAAGGGTTGTTGTTTTAGGCAGTTCTGCAATTGTGAGATCAGGCATAGGGATTGAAAACAAACTTGAGCGACAGTCGTCTAAAGGATTGTGTGGCATCAGGGCACCGTCACTATTTTCGGCACATCTGGAGCCGCATAATAGAGTGAAGGGACCAGGAGCAAGATCGATGGACGGCACTTGAAAGGAATAGTGTGACATTTGAATGGTCGGACTGAACTCAAGCATGCAAAATTGAACGTTGGAGTCAGAAGTAGATTCGAGCGACGACGACGAGAGGAAATTGCACAACATCTGGAAATTTGGAACCAGTGGCAATAAGCAGAACGGAGCGGCAAACAATTCGAGGTTGGAGAAGATCGCCTTGAAGAATTTCCACTTGGAACAGGGAACCATGGTTGCATCCAACTACGATGGTACCCTTTGTGACAACAACCTTCCGAGTCAAAGACGATTCAGAAGTAATGATGGGAACGGGACTGATGGAGAAGAGCATATGAGTTTATAAGAGACTGATTTTGACATTGCAGTGTATTGAAGAGGGAGACAAGATGATGGTGTTTCATGATGATCCCGAGGGGTGAAAGACATTGGTAATGTTGAAGACTATGATGAGGATGATTCAAGACACGAGATTGGGATCCTTGATCAAGTGGAATAGCATTGAAGAGACACGATACGGAGTTGGCAGAGATTACAGTGGTCAATAAGCTACTGGATTAGTTGGTTGGAGAGGCGATATTCTCCAGGATTGACTTGAAATCGAGTGTCATCGAATTCAGATGTGACCGAAGGATGTGCATTAACCACATTTAGAGACGGTGAGGGTCACAACGACTTTTGATTAAATGGAAATGATTGTTAGATGATGATGTCATGTGGGAGCCATACAACATGATCCAGTAACAGTTTTTTCCACCTTGAGGGACAATGTGTATTGTTTGGAGTGGAGTAATATTATGACGGTGCCTATGGGTAATTTTTCTTTTTATTAGCCTAATGGAAATTTTATCCTTTATTATTATTATTATTATTTAGTATATATAGAGCAAATATGTTTAGGGTTAGGGTAAGCATAAGATTATTGTTGTAAGTCTTGAAGTTAGGATTTGGGAGAGATTTCCTACCTCTCGAATTGTCAGAATTGGGAGAGATCACCTACCTCTCCCAATTGTAGGTGCTTACATTTGTATTCCCGTTGAATGTTTACTGCTCTTGCAATAAAATATAATGTCCTAATTTTTGTGTGGAAAATCGAGTCAGTCCCCGTCAGAATGTTAATATAGATCAGTGACAAAACTATTATGGATAAATTGAGAATTGATTATATTAAAAAGGTGGCAAGAGTAGCATTTATTGAGGGTAATGTGATGGAAAAAAAAATACTTAACATACGCAATAAAAGTAAGCAATATGTAGAAAAGTAACATGAACAAAAGTTATACAAAAAGATTTGAGCAAAATAAATTTAGCACCTAACGCAAAACTCAGCAAAAATAAATGGAGAATGAGGATTGATGTGATATCAAGATTTTTGCTTGAAAATTTTGAGTTCCAATGCAGTTTCTAGTTTTAAAAAAAAAATTAAAATGCAAACTTGTAAGCTGCAAAGGTAAATCGTAGGCACTGCTGATCTCTGATTTAGGAAAAGGTTAGGAGTTGACAATGGTATGCAAAAATGCTTAATTAGATTTTAGTGCACGCCGAGGAAGAGGGTTGATATTTCGACCAAAAGAATAAGAATTTACATCAGTTGAAAGAAAGCTCGTTCAAATCACATTTACCACAATCCAAGGGATTTCATAGGACTTCAAAAGAACAAGATTTTCTCATCAAAAAGAGGATTATAAACACTAACCATGCCCGAGGCTACAGGACTGGCCACTCCTTATATAGGAGTGAAGCATGTAATTGTCANGTGAATCATGTAATTGTCAGATGTGGAGTGAAGGTAACAAATAGATGGAAGGGACTCTATTCAGAAAGGAGGTATGAATACAAGTCAATACATTAATGAGAAAAAGAGGTTTCCTGCCCTCTTTAAAGTAGCATTAGTGTAACTCTTTATGAAGAAGAGAGCAATTTTAAAAAAAAAAAAATTGTTGTAATTCTACTGATAATCCATCAAAGCAAGAAAAGAATAGTCTAAAATGAAAGAAAAGCATAAAAAAAAAATCATTCCCAAAGAAAAATTTTATAATCTAAGGTGTAGTGACAAGAAAAGAAAAAATCAAAATTATGAATAAAAAGGCCAAGCGATCAAAAGATAGTTAGAAGTGTAATTCACACAACTCGTTACCTTCAAGTCAGCAATCTCTTGATCTCTTTTTGCAACAGTTACTATGAAAGCAGCTTCCCTCTTCTTAGCCTTCTCAAGCTGAAAATAAATATAAGCAGCATCTTATCGTATGGAATGAAGCTAATTTCCTGCTTGCACAAAGTTTGCAATAAAAGTACAGCAGACCTGCTCTTTTAAGGAATCTTCTGAGGATTTCAAGTTCTGAAGATATGTAACAACTAAAGTAGGTTCTGCCTTGGGCAATAATCAGGGGAAAAAAATTTATTTGAACAGAAAAGCTTGGAGAATTTCACAACAAAATACTAAGCATAACAATAAATTAAACAATTAAGAAACATTTACAAATAAAACCCAAAATGCAAACCTGGAGATGAACCAGAAGGCAGAGCTGGACTATTTTGAAATGCAGAATGCCACTTTTGAAACTCAACCCGTGCCGCTTCTAACTCTGCCTGCAATAAATGATAAAAGAGCAAGAATCTTATACGTAGATATTGCAATCTGCAACAAATAAAATCTCACAATCATTATTTAACAGTTTGCTTGAAACATTCTTAAATTAAATCCATCATGATTAGGTGAGCAATGATGTATTATTATGTGCCATTAAGTGGAATATAACTTCAATGACAACTTTAATTCACCTTCCAAGATTTCATATTTTTTTCCTTATACCTGTACACAATTACTACTTTTCTCTTTTTGTCTTGCAGCCCAAGTTGCATTATCTCTTAGGCATATAATTATCAAAACCGTACTTTTTTTCTTATTCAACTAACAAAGATGTGACTCTAGAAATGGTCAATTTTCTTGACGTCATTAAAGCTTGAACTACACAAGGAGTGCTGTACAAGAAAACACTATTACAGTCAAAATCTGCTCTACGAGAATGTAATACGGTATCGCCTAGACTCAGAACAGCATAAACCCATATCAACTAGATCGCATAAAAAATTAATATAGAAAACAGTATCTGAAAATACAACATTCCTTTATGAGACACAAGGTAAACATACTGGATCATTTATCTGAGCTTTTGGTAGATGAAAGTCTAAGATTCTTGTTTGATAACTCGGTGTGAAGAACAATCTTGTAAAGGTCAAAAAAAAAAAAGCATGCTTGTAAGGCCCCGTTTGGGGCAGCGGCAGCCGGCACAGTTTGGAAACTCCAATCGAGGCGGCGGATTTTTATAAAAAGTCGAAGGAGACACGGTCGCGGGCTCGACCCCACGGCCCACGTTCCTTCATAGATCATTGATGGGGTTGCCTCTCTCCTCACCACAAGCGTTCTCTCGCGTGCCTTACCCTAGCAGTGCGCTCCTCTCCCGTGATCCTTTCTCTCGCGATAATTGCCCTAAACTCTCTCTCTATCTCCATCTCTCTCTCTTTCTCGCGCGCGATTCTCACAGATAAGATTGCCTCTCTCAATGAGTTTTCATGTCCCTCTCCTTTATCTACTCTACGGCTCTTTGTGACTACCATGGTTCCTCTTCGTGCAGTGGTTGGTGAGTGGTGGTTCCTCTGTGCTGTTATTTCTCTGTGTGGTGGTTTATTTTTGTGGTGGTTCCTCTGTGTTGTGATGCCTCTTCTTATTGAGTTATCCTTAACTTAACTATGTTATTATTTTTGTTTTTGGAAATGCATATATGGTCGAGATTTTTGTGGTTTCCACTTTGCGGTGGTTACTCAATGTGGTACTTCTTCGTGTTGGGTAATATATACCCTAAATTTTCTGTGGCTTGATTTTGCAAAAAGCTTTATGCCCGAGAATTTGGTGGTTTCCATTGTGAGATAGTTCCCCTTCCTGTTGTTTAATGCCTACTGTGCTCGAGAATTTTGTGGTTTTTGATTTGGCAATTGCTTTTGGTTAGTTGGTTTTCGGTTGATATTGGATTTTGGGATTTTTGGGAATCCCGCGTGCGATAACTTGGAAATGGGTGTTGGTTTTCGGTTGATGTTGGATTTCAGTTTATGCAGTGCTGGTTTTGAATGCACGTTCAATGGCTTGTAATCGCATGAAAATGAGTGTATTTCGGTTGATGGTGGATTATGAACATTTGATTGACGTTGGTTTATGTTGTTTATGTTGTGTATGTTTGGGTGGAAGTGTTTGTGATGAGGTACGTGGATGTGGTACTGAAGGGTGGTTGGTGGGTGGATGTGGACGAGGTGGTGGTGTTTGAAGGCGTTTGTGAGTAGGTGAGGTTGATGTGTTTGGAGGTGGTGATCGGGTATCTGTGTGGTTGTGGATGTGTTGATGATGTTGGATGTATTTGTATGTGGGTGAGGTGGTGGTGGGTATTTTCAATATGGTTGTGGATGTGTTGGTGATGGTGGATGTGTTTGAAGGTAGTGATTGTGTGGTTGTGGATGTGTTGGTATGTTGGTGTGTAGAGTTGTTGGTGTGTAGAGGTAGTAGTATTGTAGATGTTTTGTGTGTTTGAAGTTGTTTGTAGTATTGTTGTGTGTATGGAGGTGGTGGCAGAGGTTATGTGTAGGCGTTGTGGTGGTGTGAAGGGGCAGTATTGATGCTATTGTGCATTTTTTTTCTCTCTGAGTTGTGTTAAATATTTTTTTATGGAAAATGTTTATGTTGATTTGTTTTTTCATGATAGTATACACAATGGTTAATACCAAAAAGGTTGGTTTATCTGCAATGTGGGATAAGGAAACCAAAATGATATTTTGTGATCTATGCCTCAAGGAGGTTGAGAAGAGAAATAAGTTAACAATCTATTTCAACAAGAAGGGGTGGCAAAATATCATCAAAAATTTTAAGGAAGGTACAGGTAGAGAGTACGATAGAATATAGTTGAAAAACAAGTGGGATGAGCTAAAAAAGGGATTGAAAAATCTAAAAGGAATTGAAGCGAGGAATTGCGGGCTTGGGTTTGGATCTGATAAAGTGAACAATTCATGTTTCTGATGAGTGGTAGGCTGAGACTAGCTGTGGGCATTTTTCACACGTCAATTCCTTTTGTTCGTTTTTTAATTTTTTTTTCAAGCTCATCAACATGTCAATTTAATTTGTAGGGGGTGTCAACCGCTAAAAAATTTAAATGCAGTGGCATCGATCCTTAGCTGGAAGAGAGGTTAGGTCGAATGTTTGGTGGTGTCGTGGCCACGAGCAACGATGCATGTGCCCCCAGTGAGGAGAGTTTTGGTGACACCCTTGCAAATTTGACAACTGACCAAACAGGTGATTCTAACAAAGGCCTCAGCCTGAAACACAATGAGGTCAAATCCACTAGCCTATCAAAGCTGCCCAGGGTTGAATAGAAAAATAAAAAAGTGAATTGCTTTCATTAAAAGTCAGATATAATAATTGGTGGCTTCATGCACCAATAACCCTTACCCACCATAAGCAGCATCTGTCGAGCAAGTTATGCACATTCCAGAGGCAACTCCAGAAATTTACGAGAGCATGTTGTATTTGTTCTTTGTGAATTTTCTTGAAAATTCGGCCTGGAGAGAGTTTTTCATAACGATGGCCCCTGACCATAGGGTAGATTATCTATGTTATCTTCATAGGAACAATGACGCTTCAGGGACTTTTTTCACTAAATTGTTGTGGAACATTTCTTGTTTTTTATTTGTTTATTTACTTTAGACGGACTGCTTTTGGACATTTTTCAATAGAAGCTTATGGTTTTTCGTGCTACTTTGGAAATGTCAATTTACCTTAGAGTTATTCATTCTTCGTTATGTTTTCTATTTGCTTCAATAATGTTATTTTGATGTTAGTTTTGTTCATAATGTTATATGATTGTATCTAAATCATTGATACCTATGTGTTAGCTACTTCGACACCTAAATACATGTATGTTAATACAACAATGAGTAGAAGGAGAGTTTTACTGCGGAGTGATTGATGTAAGAGTATTATAACTCGTACATAGAACGCTCCCCTTAAATGACATCCTCATATGTTGGCGACAAATGGGTTGGGGAATTACTTGTGGGTCACCCAACAAGGTTTAGTAATATGTTGAGCATGTCACATAAGATATTCATAGATCTGTTAGAGGAACTTCACAAAAATCATGGACTTCATGGTTCCACCAGGACAACTTCACGAGATGTGCTAGCAATAACCTTTTACATATTATCGCAAAATGAATCAATGCGATGAGCTATGGAATGATTTCAACACTCTTCTGAGACAATTTACAGATACTTCTCAATAAAGTTGAATGTGCTTGTTAATTTTTCATCGCAACTCATAAAGCCAACAGATCAACAAATCTTACATTCGAACAGATTCTCATGGAGATTTTGCATAATGAGCGATATATGTCATACTTTCAGGTAATTTCTCCCATTTAATACATTCAATTTTCATATGAATATAGTAATTAAAGAACCCTTCATTATATTTCTAAAATTGTAATGGAGCAATCGATGGAACACACGTGGATGCACGTGTTCTAAACAATGAGAAAATCGCATTCATCGGTCGTTATGGATCGCCGACATAGAATGTCATGGTAGTATGCAGCTTTAACATGTGTTTTATTTTTTTCATGGCCGGCTGAAAGGGCAGCACACATAACAATCAAATTTCAAAACTAAATAATTCTCACATCGACCTACAGGTTCTCTTGAGAATGAGCTTATCCCTTTTTTATTTCAACACTAATCATTTTATTCACACCAGATAAATATTATTTAGTCGATGTTGGGTATCTGTTGCACCGAGGTTATCTGAAGTCATATCCTGATAGGAAATATCCCATATCTGACTTTGAGCGAATCAGGAGTGTCACGATGGGCAGGAAAGAAATGTTCAACGAAAGGCACTCCTCCTTATACGGTGTCCTTAAGAAAAATTTTGATGTTTGGATAAATAAATGAGTTATGCTTCGTCATATGCCAACCTACCCATTTCTCAAACAAGTGCCGATTGCGACTGTCACGATGACTCTCCACAATTATATTTGACAGCATCATTCCCGCAACGACATTGACTTTGGTAGGGCGGACGATGATTTTGCACATATCCCTGTTGAGGTATATGAGCATCAGCTTAAGCAGTATGTCATAGGCTGAAATGACGTTCTCGAGACCTGCACTCAAGATGGGAAAGTTGCAAACAATATAACAAAGTTGAGGGAGGAACGAATTACTGATGTGATAATTAGAGGATGATTGGAGGAAATGTTATTTTTTATTTCTATTAGTTGTAATGGTTGTTAAACGCATTCACTGTTTATTATTACGATATTTTATACTTAATTCATGTATAACTTTGTTTCTTATGCATTTGATAATTACTATGATTGTTTTTTATGCAAGTTGTATATTTTTTTCCTTTTGCATTTTTTTTTCTTTTTCTTCTTTTTGGTTTTGGAGATCTATGATGGGGCGTTTGACCTAATGAGTTTTTCTAGAAGATCTGTACGTTGTTATTGATCAGTGTCACATATGAAATCCTAATGAAGGCAACTAAGTTTCTCTTTTTTCCGGTGCTGTGGTTTTTTAGGTTGTTTTGGATAGCTTTTTTTTGATGATATTCATATGTGACAGACGAGCTTGATATTATATAGTTTAAAAGCAACAAAAACCCTTTTTATAAGGTTTGTTGTCTTATTATAGTGACAGATTCATTGGTTTACATACGGAGTTCTCTGAGACCTGACAATTGCATATAACGTTAACTAATTACTTTTGTTATTAATTTTTACTAAAGTTATGTCTAAGAGTTTGTGTATTTAAACCTTCAGCAATGATGGACTCCAGAATTTTTGGTACCTTAAAAAAATTGCATTGTTACTGCGGACTTCGGTGTTCTCTGCTCACTTCGCGTCAGTCACATAGCTACGGGAGAGTTTTAAAGTTGTCCACAAAAATCACAGAAAACTAACTATTTTTGGTGGACAGATAGACTGGAAATATTTCACTTCTAAGAGTGATCGGCTTGGATAGTATCCTGAAGTACTGTTTATCTCGTGGCATATGTCATCTATATTTTAAAAATAATATTATCATATTATTAATTGTTATTATAGTAGTCTTTTTTTTTTAATTTTGATAGTCATGTTACTGTTTAGTGAAGTGTCAATCTTTGTTTTGTAATGTTATACATTAAATATTTATTCTCAAGAATAGATGTATTGTATGAATAGTTAAACTGCAAACAGTATAACTATACATGGGTAGAATGAACATTTGTCCAGAAACAGCTACAGCACAGCTGTTTTCAAACTACAAAAAACAAACAAACAGTCAACTTATCCTCAGCAACTTATTATTAAGTTGCAGCTGCCCCAAACAGACCCTAAGTCTCGCTTAAGTAAAATCAAAATGGGGAAATAAGATATCACTCAAAATTGTAGCTCCCAAAAAAAAGATCAAAATTAAATTATATTTTGAAAAGGTGTACAAGAAGAAATATTAGTTTATATAACAGAAAGCAAGCAGAGAAACCACATAGCACAATGAAGCATAGTTTTAGATATTTTCAAAGGTTGAATACCAACCTGGCAAGTTGCAAGGTCATTCTTACAGTTCTGTAAACTGAAAAGAAAATGCAAAAATAAGGACATAATAATAATAATAATAATACAAAAAATTCAGCTTGTTTTGTTTCAATTTCCTTATTTACAAAAAAATTGAGTATTCACTGAAGTTAAAAAGGTATACCTTTCACGAAGTGACAAGATCATCCCTGTTGCCGCACCTGGTCCACTTTCTTCAATGTTTGACTTCCCCTTGTTTGTAAAAGGGTAGAGTTAGTGATACAATAATAAATCCCAGGTTGATTCTTAGAAAACGACAAAAAAAGTATAAGCTGTACTTTCTAACAGTGCAACTCATGCCTGAACAAATACATCTTTCAGAAAAAAAAAAAATCTATGAAATAGACACAAAAGGTAAGCAGCATATAAATACAGCTATTGCAGCAGCAACACATACATCCGCAATAGCATAATTATACCTGGGAAAATGTACCCAATATGTCTTGGAATGGATCGAAGGCCTCAACACAAAGGGAAGCACAAAAAAAAAACTACAAAAAACTTAAACCTCCAGCACAAGAATTAGCATGCTTGGCAATTTTATCACATCACGAGAAATGTTCGGGCAGAACACGCTAATAGAACTAGTTCAGAAAGGAGCCACCCAAAAAGAAATTAACCAGTTTACACGTTACCAAAACTTTCTTGATATGTCGATAGTATACATTCAGTTAAGATAAGCAATAGGACCTTTGAACTGCAAAAATTATTAGCGAACTGGAATGTCAGGTCGCAAGATTACCTTCTTTGTTCCAAAAACGTCATCTTCTTCTTCGTCTAGATCTCCAAACGCTCTCTTCTCGCCTGCAAAAGCACACCAATAGAAGAACAAAAGTTGGAGCAATATCATATTTGCGACCGAAGGTAAGAAAATTGACCCAAAAATGCTGTGAACAACCTGAGCTAATTCTTCCACTGTGACTAACCGCGTAGTCGCCACCGAAGTCGTCGTCCTAAGAGCATAAAGAAAAATTACAAAAAAGAAACGAAGATCCAAGAAGACGAGGAAACCATAAATGGGCTGAAGTTAGAAAGAAATCGCCAGATAGAAGAGAACGGAGATAGAATCGAACACCTACATCGTCTAGATGAGAGCGAGAAGCCATCGGAGTACGAAACCCTAGCGTTTGCTCTCTTCCCGCTTCGCTTTCTTATTCGCCGGTATCAGCTGCAATTTCTCAAACGAAAGTCAGAACATCAGCCAACATTTGCCAATCACGTGGGTTTACTTCGTTAGAGCCACGGTCAACCGACTTGTTTTTAGAAAAATGCGAGTTTACACTTCAAATTTGGAGGATAAATTTTGGATTTAGAGCATATATATTGATAAATTTTAAGGAGGAATATTTAAATTTATAAGACTATTTTTATTCAAATATGGATATATATATATATATA
>JXCR01068058.1:41874-55183 GCA_002079205.1 Phalaenopsis hybrid cultivar
TGTGTATAAGGTATACACTAAATTTAAGGGGGGTTTGAGTAGTATAACCTTACAATTTGTGCATAAAATAAGAGTTCAATTACTTTTTCATGGTTTTTGTAAGTATATGAATTCTAGATTAGCTCAAGGCTTGAAGAAAATTTATTCTCTCCAATGACTTGTAATAGAGCTTCTTTAAGAGACTTAAAAGAGTCCTTCCTCTTCACCTTATTATATGTGAAGGTCACTAATATAACAACTTATCAAATAATACTCCAATATAATAATGCTTGAGCAATAAATCTTTGGATAGTACCAAAATCACCCTTTTTCTTATAATAATGATAATCCATGTGTTGCAAGAAAAAAAATGGGATATATCTAGATATTCAAAAACCCACAACTTATTAAATATTACATTTCTTATCTTACTATTTAGCTATATCGCTGACGCATTTAATTATTAAATATAAGTTATGTTTTTATTAACCACTCTATCTCCTTCTCATAAGAGTTGTCTACCAATTTTGATAATTAAAAATTAAATGAATACAATTGCTCCTTTATAATCAAACAAATGGAATTAATAATACAGGGATCTATGGGTTTATACCTCTTTTATAATGAAAATATCAAAATATAGTTGAATACTTATTACTATATTGCAACCTCCTGCCATAATCTATTAACTTAGACTTAGTTTAATATATGTTAATAATAATAAGCTACTCTTTTCCTTCTTATTCTCCTTGTCTAAGCATATTTTAGCGAAGAATTGGTTGTAATGCCCAATCTCCTCCCACTCAACCTTCTTTCCCCTTTATTTATATTTTACCAACTCAATCCCAATTTTAATAAAAAGGAATAGGCTAATTTAGTAACAAAGACCATCTTATTATCCTCACTTACCCTCATTCTCCTCCGTATGAATAAAAATTTATACAAGATTATTTAGAGCATCTAATTCTTGCATCAACTTTAATTGATTATTCTCTAAACTAAGCTAGCTTTCTTTAACTCATGTATAATTATAAAAAAGCTAATCCAACCCTTCATTAAAGGGCATGGATTGACTTGCAGCTGGTTATTCTTCTTCCTCCTCTAACATTTGCCCCTTATAAATAATTGTGTTCACTTTATGCTTCCAAATGCGTACTACAATGAGTTGAATAGATGTATATACAATAGATGTTTAGAAGCTCGCCTTGTCAAATCTATGCACCACCATACTGTTAACAATCACATATAAAAATAATTTTATAAAGAGCTTGTAAATTAATAATACTAATAATAACAATACATTATATAAATTATAAGTTGAAATACATTCTTTTGCATAACACTTATCATGAAAAAATTCTTACATGTGAGTATGTTGTTATTCTTCTAGTTTGATATCTTTAGTAATCTCTCCTAAAGACAAATATTACCTCTTATCTTTGGAATGGCTTCAAAATCTCTAATACAATTATATGACATATAAAGTTATTAATATAGTGGGCGCGATCATTCTTCATTAAGCCAATAACTCTATAATTCTCCATGTCCTTTTTTCATTTCTCTTAATGTCCTCTCTAAAGATAGCCTACCACATTATATCTAATAGAGGCTTCCTCATATATAAACAAGTGGAGCACTCATAAGAAAAAACACTATATTTGCCATTGTTAAAGAGAACACCATCTATAAATTAGTATAAACCCGATTGTCATGTATAATCCTTCTTAATACATTTCATAAATGTTTTACCTTGGTCTACATACTTGAATTATTTATCTCCAATAAATTAACTATTTATTAGCCCACTCATCATGCTGATCTTCATAAATTTCCCTCAAACAAAAATATTTTAAACTTTAATTAGTGATGAGAGTAGTTTTATCAATGCTAAATATTGCGATCATACCTCCAATGTTGAAAATAATGAATCATCCCTCACTTCTTATCATTATCTTCTTAATAATAATTAATGAATTATCGCTCCAAAAAACTATAGTTCGAAAGTTTGAAGTAATTGGCTAAATAGAATTTTTTTAGCTTCACTTATAAGATTATAAGCCTCTAATTGTACGACAATTTTTTCCATAACATATGTCACCAAAGATTATGATTTTATCTAATTATGTTTACATGGAAACCATTACTTAAATGTGTCAATTTCATAAAAGAGCATAAGAGAAAAATAAAATGGTGATCAAACCAAATTTAAATTATGTTTGAGTCATGCTCAAACCTCATTAATTATTGCTCAAATATTAGTTGAATTATTATATTATAATTTATCCATAGGTTATCTAAAGATATACATACAAAAAGAAAGCGAGAAGGGCGGGGAAATTTTGTGAGAATAGAAGGAAAAAAAATTGCTATTAAGCTCAAGAAAATAATGTATAAAAGGAAATTCTAGATCAAAATTTTAAAAAATTCATGGCACATTAGAACCCTTTTCTCTCTTTAAAATTACTTATTTATAGGCATTGATTCAGAGTCTCAAGCTTAATGAAAAAAGCTTTAGAGTCAGTTGTGCATGTATGAAATGCAAGATAATGTAAAAATAGGCCCATTTGCTCTATGTACATGATAAAGCTTTGACTAGTAGGCTATTGTGTAGGGGAGTCATTGGGTCTAGTAAAAATGTGAGCAAAATAGCTTCTTTACATATATATACAGATATGCATGCATGCAGGCACCGTACATACAAACACACACACACACACACGCACACATTTATATACTTCTGCATATATGTAGATGTATGCACATATATATATATATNAAAAAAAATGGGATATATCTAGATATTCAAAAACCCACAACTTATTAAATATTACATTTCTTATCTTACTATTTAGCTATATCGCTGACGCATTTAATTATTAAATATAAGTTATGTTTTTATTAACCACTCTATCTCCTTCTCATAAGAGTTGTCTACCAATTTTGATAATTAAAAATTAAATGAATACAATTGCTCCTTTATAATCAAACAAATGGAATTAATAATACAGGGATCTATGGGTTTATACCTCTTTTATAATGAAAATATCAAAATATAGTTGAATACTTATTACTATATTGCAACCTCCTGCCATAATCTATTAACTTAGACTTAGTTTAATATATGTTAATAATAATAAGCTACTCTTTTCCTTCTTATTCTCCTTGTCTAAGCATATTTTAGCGAAGAATTGGTTGTAATGCCCAATCTCCTCCCACTCAACCTTCTTTCCCCTTTATTTATATTTTACCAACTCAATCCCAATTTTAATAAAAAGGAATAGGCTAATTTAGTAACAAAGACCATCTTATTATCCTCACTTACCCTCATTCTCCTCCGTATGAATAAAAATTTATACAAGATTATTTAGAGCATCTAATTCTTGCATCAACTTTAATTGATTATTCTCTAAACTAAGCTAGCTTTCTTTAACTCATGTATAATTATAAAAAAGCTAATCCAACCCTTCATTAAAGGGCATGGATTGACTTGCAGCTGGTTATTCTTCTTCCTCCTCTAACATTTGCCCCTTATAAATAATTGTGTTCACTTTATGCTTCCAAATGCGTACTACAATGAGTTGAATAGATGTATATACAATAGATGTTTAGAAGCTCGCCTTGTCAAATCTATGCACCACCATACTGTTAACAATCACATATAAAAATAATTTTATAAAGAGCTTGTAAATTAATAATACTAATAATAACAATACATTATATAAATTATAAGTTGAAATACATTCTTTTGCATAACACTTATCATGAAAAAATTCTTACATGTGAGTATGTTGTTATTCTTCTAGTTTGATATCTTTAGTAATCTCTCCTAAAGACAAATATTACCTCTTATCTTTGGAATGGCTTCAAAATCTCTAATACAATTATATGACATATAAAGTTATTAATATAGTGGGCGCGATCATTCTTCATTAAGCCAATAACTCTATAATTCTCCATGTCCTTTTTTCATTTCTCTTAATGTCCTCTCTAAAGATAGCCTACCACATTATATCTAATAGAGGCTTCCTCATATATAAACAAGTGGAGCACTCATAAAAAAAACACTATATTTGTCATTGTTAAAGAGAACACCATCTATAAATTAGTATAAACCCGACTGTCATGTATAATCCTTCTTAATACATTTCATAAATGTTTTACCTTGGTCTACATACTTGATTTATTTATCTCCAATAAATTAACTATTTATTAGCCCACTCATCATGTTGATCTTCATAAATTTCCCTCAAACAAAAATATTTTAAACTCTAATTAGTGATGAGAGTAGTTTTAGCAATGCTAAATATTGCGATCATACCTCCAATGTTGAAAATAATGAATCATCCCTCACTTCTTATCATTATCTTCTTAATAATAATTAATGAATTATCGCTCCAAAAAACTATAGTTCAAAAGTTTGAAGTAATTGGCTAAATAGAAATTTTTTAGCTTCACTTATAAGATTATTAGCCTCTAATTGTATGACAATTTTTTCCATAACACCCATAGCTACATATGTTACCAAAGTAATGTATTTGTGCCTCCGCATGCATGATTTTATCTAATTATGTTTACATGGAAAACATTACTTAAATGAGTCAATTTCATAAAAGAGCATAAGAGAAAAATAAAATGGTGATCAAAACAAATTTAAATTATGTTTGAGTCATACTCAAACCTCATTAATTATTGCTCAAATATTAGTTGAATTATTATATTATAATTTATCCATAGGTTATCTAAAGATATACATACAAAAAGAAAGTGAGAAGGGCGGGAAAATTTGTGAGAATAGAAGGAAAAAAATTGCTATTAAGCTCAAGAAAATAATGTATAAAAGGAAATTCTAGATCAAAATTTTAAAAAATTCATGGCACATTAGAACCCTTTTGTCTCTTTAAAATTACTTATTTATAAGCATTGATTCAGAGTCTTAAACTTAATGAAAAAAGCTTTAGAGTCAGTTGTGCATGTATGAAATGCAAGATAATGTAAAAATAGGCCATTCGCTCTAAGTACTTGATAAAGCTTTGACTAATAGGCTATTGTGTAGGGGAGTCATTGGGTCTACTAAAAGTGTGGGCAAAATAGCTTCTTTACATATATATACAGATACTCATGCATGCAGGCACCATACATACAAACACACACACACACACACACACACACACACACACACATTTATATACTTCTGCATATATGTAGATGTATGTACATATACATATACATGTATGTATATACATTCATATACATCTACATTTATGTATATGTATATACATCTATAAACATCTACATTTATGTATATGTATATACATCTATAAACATCTACATATGTGTATGCACGCACACACAGATATAATATATATATGCTAGGGTTTTCTCCTCTCTCGGCACTTCCATGACGATTTGATTAGTTCCCGATACGTGCTCTCTTTCCCGATGATGACTTTGGATCGAACCTTTGCTGCAACCCTAGCCTGTTGTGACTTCTAAATTTTGTATGTTCCCACACTTATTTCACGAAGCTCTGTCGGTGGGTGGCGATTTAACTTCATAAAGAAAGCCGATCAAAAAAATGGGAAGCTAGCTATCTATATTTCTGAAGTCGAATGCAATGCTCATGCTTCCTCTTGTCGTTTAACTTTGGTCGGGAAATTTCTTTATGGCCAATCTAGGCTTGAGATTATTCTCAATGGATTCAAGCTTATGCACCTTGTTGGGGAGTGGAAAGGTGGTCTATTAGATAGGCGACACATACTTATTCAACTTAACAATGATGAGGATTACACACGCTTATTTGCTAGGAGATTAGTTTGGATTGATAATAGTGTGATGAAACTTTTGAAGTGTAGTGTGGATTTCGTCCCACAAACTGAACCACCAACCATTGTAGTTTGGATTTACCTTCATGATGTGAAATTCTATCTTTTTAACCAAAAAGTGTTGTACTCTATTGTATCAGTCTACGATATGCTACTCAAAACAGATATCTCTCTTTTTAATCTCTCTCGCCCATATGAAGCCAAAGTGCTTATTGAATTCACATTACTTTACCCGCTCCTAAGGAAATTGGGACTGATTTGCAATATCAAGGCTATTGACAATGGGTAGTTATTAAGTGATTTTCTTTTTATTGCTCCAACTATCGAATGTTTGACCATTCTAACTCTCACAGTCATCACTGACATCCTCATTTAAAATAAAAAAAAAGAATAGTGCCCCTTTTGAGGTCACTCCTCCAGCTGATCTTGCCCCGCTCGCACCTATTGAGAACCCTTCTCTTCTCAAGTCTAATGAGATTCTTGATCATCAAATGGATATCACTGCTCCCAATATAGTTTTCGCAAATGATATTTCAACTTTACCTAACTCAAGTTTCAACTATTAGGTGCACCTTCAATTAAATACCGATTTAGCCCACCACATTACTCAAGAGCCATCTATTCCACCAATTAGAAAGGATACTACCACTGGTCCAATTGCCCCTCAGGTAAATCCTTCACTACTTCAGCCTCCACGACACAATGATGGAGAAGAGGGTTATCTTATTTTAAAGGCAAATGATACTCCAATTACTATGGAACCACTTCAAGCTAATGATGTGGACACTACAATCTTAGAGGAGTGCCAAGTTCAAGATGTGCAACAGCCTGCACCTACTTAGTAATTTATGAATCAACATACACCCCCCCCCCTCCCCAACAAGAGGAATGGCGGGTTTAAAAAGCTAAGAAGAAGAACAAATGAATGCTTGAACTCAGGAGTTTACTTGATGACACTTTGTTAGTTCCAGGCTATAGCCAACAAACCCATTTTTCAGTTGACTCCATCTCTAGAACTAGAGGGAGAGGAATGGGGAAGCAATTTGTTTTGGAAAGAGATTGGGATTAACCCCATCTCTAAAGATCGCACTATTGGTGAAGCTTCAAGATTTATTTCCATTGTTGGAGGTGTTCTGGACGGTTGTATCCCGTACTCTGCATCTTTTATTCAACAATTTTCCATGTGTTACTTGCGGTATTTTTCCAGGTTGGAGTCATCCCTCGTGTTATCTGTCGTGTTATTCCGCGTAGTATTGGTGTTATATTAGTGTTATTCCTTGTGTTATTCCCCGTGCTATTTCACGTGTCATTCCACATAGTATTGGTGTTATTCTCCCACCACAACATATTTTCTCTCGTGTAATTTTGCATGGTATTGGTGTTATTCATTGTTTTATTCCCCTTATTATTCATTATGTTATTCCTCATGCTATTCGTCGCGTTATTGCGCACGGTATTAGTGTTATTTTCCCACTTAGGCATCTTTCCCCTTGTGGTATTTTGCGTGGCATTGGTATTATTCCTCGTGTTATTATGCTTGGTATTGGTCCACCACGACATATTTTCGTCTGTGCGACTCATTACCTCTTGGTGTTTTTCTCAGCGCATTTCTGTGAGGCTTCGTGTTATTCATCAGTGAGTTACAAGCCTTAGTGTTATTCATTGTGGCGCTATTGTTACCTTATGCGGCTGGTTTTTTGTGATATCAGGGGATGTATTCAAGGTTTACGATTTTAGCTGATCGCCCCTCGTAGGTTCTCCGTTCCACACAAAGCAATCTTATCATATGCCACCTGAATCTTCACTACTTTTTTGAATATTTTCATGTTTTTTTTTTGGTATACTTGTAATATTTTTTTGAACCTTTTTGCATATGTTGTATACCTTGTGAGTGGGCAGTGCCCCCCACTCGCTAAATGCTTTTATCTTCAATGAATTTGCCTTCGGGCTTTATATATATATATATATATATATANCAGACATACAAAAAAAATGATAAATAAGAGAAAGAAAACATGAAGAACTGACATGCGGTAAACCCTGCAAGTATAGGTCAAGCATGTATGCCCAAACAAGATCAGACAGAAGCACATTGAACCAATATTTGCGAAAGAATACATATGTAAACTAACTACAACCAGAGATTCAAGTGCGTTTGCCTGTTCTAAGGTTTAGAGTGCTCCCAGTGACACATATCCTACTTATTTAATTACCTCTTGTAGGTTGCTCAATAATACTCTTGATTCCAGGAGTTTTGCTTACATTAGAAGTGACAACTAACACAAAGTTATCAAAAAGCGATTATTTCGCAGGGGAATTCTTCGAGGCAAACAAAGCTATAAAAAACCAATTATTTTTTACAATGTTTGTTGTCTTCTTGTAGTAACAAATTCGATGGTTGATAAATTGAGTTTTTTGATATCTCACGCTTGCAAAAAATTATAATTAAATTTTAACTTCTTTATGACTAATGGATTGTCCATTGTAGTGGTCAAGAAAGATGAGCTCCAGGATTTCAGGGACCTTCCGCCGATTGCTCCTCCACTGCAGACTTCAGATTTCCCTACTTACGTCGCTTAGGCGCATAGCTATGGGATGCACTTCTACAGATGCCGCGAAGAATCATAGAGAAGTGTGACTTCTTCCGGTGGGTTTCCACCGTCGATAGTGATTGAGAATGAATAACATCTCTGAATGACGGCGTAGCTCGTGACGTATGCCGTTTGCATTTAAAAAACAATACTATCATATTATTAAATATAATTTAAATTTTTTTAGCAATCTCGACAGTCACTGTTAAGTGAGCTGTACAACCTATTTTTTGTACTGTTCTGATGTAAATTTTTGCTTCTAAAATATCAGATATATGACTATGACAGTTCTGTTACAAACAACATTATTACACAATGACAAAATGATCATTTGTATAGAAACAACTATCGTACAACTGTTTTAAAATCACATAAAACAAACAACCAAATTATTCACAAAAGTTTCATGACAGAACAATTTATTAACAAGCTGCACCCGCGCAAAACAGACCCTAATTAGTAAATCCTACTAAAATTACCAAATAATATTTTGAATTCATTAGAATTTATCTAATAACACATCGAATAAAATTAGAATTTAACCACTTTAAAACTTAATTAATATATGAAATAATTTTTAGGATTTAACCGATTTTGAGATTTTATAAATTCAGATTTATATGATGTAAGCAACCAAACAGTCGCTAGATTTGGAAAAATTATTCCATGCGGATCGGCTTCACATTTTAGGATTTAACCGATTTTGGACGGAAAAAAAAAAAAGCTTGGATTTGGCCGAGTTACGGTCGGTGGATTATAACAATTGTACACGACAAGCTGCCTTCATCCTTAGCTGCGTAGTAATGTCGTCGGACGAAGACGAGTGGGTGCCCTTTAGCCGGCGACCTGAATGGTNCCCCTCTTATGCCCACATCGTAATAAAAATAATCTAGCAATAAATAATTCTAGTAAGTTATATGAAATTCTTAAATAAATTTTTATTCAATAAAAATGTACTATTAATAAAAATTTTATCTTGAAACGACTCTCTCATTTTCCCTGTCCCCTTTCTCTCTCTCTGATATTTTGTTTCTCTTTAAATTCTCTTCTTTCCTTGCCACAGCCAGCCCAACAAACTTATTATTGGTTCTGAAGGCTAAATATGGAATGAATTTAATAAAATTGCTTAATATTATACTAATAGTGTGCATGTATCTTAACTACATTCTCATAGCCAAGTCTAGCACCAACTACAATTTCAATTAGTTAAAATGAAAAATAAATTGGAAAGAAATAGGAAACTTACTTCTTATAAGAGTTATATATATGTGTGTGTGTGTGTATGTATAATAACCTTATACAATCCATTAATATCAGTCTTCAAAATCATATTCCACTATTATAATCCATGAGAAGCTGAATTACTATAGTGAACATTCGAAGACAGTGGAAGTAATGAGATTTGCGAATAAGAAGTAGTTTTAATTAAATTTATGCACCTGACTCATGTTCGTGCATCTTTCAAATATGAGTCGACGATATCTATCTTATTAGAACAAGTGTAGAAACATGTTTGTTAAGCATACAACTGAGACCGCAACTGTCTATTCTTAGTCATCCGAGCCTTCTTATTTAATTTGGTGGCAGATGAATCCTCAGGAGAAATCGAACAGAAGGAGTCAGGACGGAAGTCACACAAGTGACAACACTGACAACCCTACTACTGTCAGAAGACTCGCCTACCTATGGCAGGAAGGCCCATGAGAACATGGGGGAACAACTCGACAGTCAAGAAAAGATCGACGACAACTACGGTGCGTCACAATGGGGTGTCAGCCTCTTCTTCACGAAAGAGGCGGATTCAACGCGAGCCAATACAACAGGAGCAACACAATATGTACGACTCCACTTTTGAGGGGGATGGTATAGAGCAAACACCTCAGTGGGTGTGTGATTACTCAAAGTAATCCCAATGGGGTGCTTGAAGGAACCAGAGATAATGGCCTTCTCTGACACACCCAAGATGTGGATGAGAAGTAAACAAAATTCCCCCCACTCCCCCCTCCCCCTAACCCACGCAGAAATAATCGCAATCATCCTCTCACTCGCCATGTCTACGAAGTAAAAAGAGACATGATTACAAACATAGAAATGTCAAAGAAAACGAAACAAAGAAAAGTACAATGACATCGATGCATGCGATAATGCAATAATTGAAATGTCAAGGGTAAAATAAGGGACAAAATTGCATCAAGTTACTAACCATATCAACTGATGTATGGCTCTGAAGTGTAAGGTCTAAAAATGTACAAACAATGATGTTACGACAGAAAGGAAGCTAGGTCACTAAAAATATAAGCAGAACCCCCAAAAGGGAGAGAACACTACTCTACCAGCTCTATAAATTTGCGGGTTTGTTAGGATCTGCATAACAGGCAAACATAACTTCCTAGATGGGAATAGAGTAAATCTTCCCTGAAGGAGCTACTTATATTGCAAATATGCTAGAATCCTCAAGAAGTAAGCAAAAGTTCTGTGGTGAAGAGAGAGACTCGTTCACAATGGAGTCGTCGGTCTTGCGAATACGCTGGGAGCCGCAAGACACACAAGCAAAACTCCTCTAATGAAGAGATAGTCTCATTCCCAACAAAGTCTCTAGTCTTACGAATATGCTGGGATCTGCAAGACACATAAGCAAAAATTCTATGGTGAAGAGCGGCTCATCCCCAGCGGAGCTCATGTCTATTTTTGTTTCTTTTCTCTTCTTTTTTTGAAAGAGTCGATAGTTTGTCTATCATCATATAATTTTCTTTTCCAGATAATTCTCTCCCATAACATGCGAATGATCAAGAGAAGTGAGAAGCCAAAAAAGACAGACATACGAAAAAAATGATAAATAAGAGAAAGAAAACATGAAGAACTGACATGCAGTAAACCCTGCAAGTATAGGTCTACCATTTATTCCCAAACAAGATGAGACAGAAGCACATTGGACCAATATTTGCTAAAGAATACCTATGTAAACTACCTACAACCAGAGATTCAAGTGCGTTTGCCTGTTCTGAGGTTTAGAGTGCTCCCAGTGACACGTAACCTATTTGTTTAATTATCTCTTATAGGTTGCTCAATAATACTCTTGATCCCGAGAGTTTTGCTTACATTAGAAGTGACAACTAGCACAAAGTTATCAAAAAGCGATTATTTTGCAGGGGAATTCTTCGAGGCAAACAAAGCTATCAAAAACCAAATAATTTTTACAATGTTTGTTGTCTTCTTATAGTGACAGATTCGATGGTTGATATATTGAGTTTTCTGATATCTCACGCCTGCAAAAAAATATAATTAATTAATTCTTCTAGCAATTTTAACTTCTTTATGACTAATGGATTGTCCATTGTAGCAGTCAAGAAAGATGAGCTCCGTGATTTCAGGGACCTTCTGCTGACTGCTCTGCCACTGCAGACTTCAGACTTCCCTACTTACGTCGCTTAGGTGCATAGCTATGGGATGCACTTCTACAGATGACGCGAAGAATCATAGAGAAGTGTGACTTCTTCCGATGGGTTTCCACTGTCGATAGTGGTTGGGAATGAATAACATCTCTGGATGACGGCGTAGCTCGTGACGTACGTCGTTTGCATTTAAAAAACAATACTATCATATGTTGACCTCACTTTTGGTTGAGGTCTAGAAATTTCTTTAGTAGCCTAGGTCTAGCTATAGGACTTTCNTAAACACCAATATTGACCATAAGACTTAATCTCACTCAATTGAACCCATAGCCTAGTCAATTAGCCTCAATTAATATTGCAAAATCTTTATAACATTCTTACACATCAACATCAACCCTCAATTGGCCTTGATGAAGCCTCAAACCCATTTGATTTTGGCCTAAATCCAAAATTCCCAAAGTTAGCCCCAATATTGGCTAACACCCCAAATCTCAACATTTGAATGCCTTAGACCTCAAATTGGCATCCAATTTTTGTTGAAAATCCTTTATAACCAAATTTCAACAATTGAATGCCTTAGACCTCAAATTGGCATCCAATTTTTGTTTAAAATCCTTTATAAGGTAATTGAATGCCTTAGATCTCAAATTGGCATCCAATTTTTGTTAAAAATCCTTTATAAGGTCATTTTAAATGCCTTAGACCTCAAATTAGCATCCAATTTTTGTTGAAAATCCTTTATAAGGTCATTTGTCCCAAACACAACAATCAATTTGAGCTTAGCACAAAGCTAGCTCAAGTTAGACTCAAATTTGAGCCTTAGACCTCAAATTGGCATCCAATTTTTGTTGAAAATCCTTTATAAGGTCATTTTTGACTCTTAGATCTCAAATTGGCATCCAATTTTTGTTGAAAATCCTTTATAAGGTCATTTGTGACCAAAAAACAACAATCAATTTGAGCTTAGTCCAAAGCTAGCCCAGGTTTGACCCAAGTTTAGCCCTACATGCTTAATTTAGGAAACAATCAATTTGAGCTTAGTCCAAAGCTAGCTCAAGTTTGACCCAAATTAGAACCATATAGCCTCAAATTGGCATCCAATTTTTGTTGAAAATCCTTTATAAGGTCATTTGTGACCAAACACACCAATCAATTTGAGCTTAGCCCAAAGCTAGCTCAAGTTAGACCCAAATTTGTCCCTTAAGAGTTTGTCAAATTGGCATCCAATTTTTGTTGAAAATCCTTTATAAGGTCATTTTTGATCAAACACAACCATTTGAGCTTAGCACAAAGCTAGCTCAAGTTAGACTCAAATTTGACCCTTAAGGGTTTAATTTAAGCTTAGTCTAAAGCTAGCTCAAGTTTGACCAAAATTAGATCCATATGCCTAATTTGGGTCTAAAATCAAATGCTTAGTCCAAAGCTAGCTCAATTTTGACCCAAATTAGATCCATATGCCTAATTTGGGTCTAAAACCAAAACCCATCAAAATCCATCCAAATTGACTATCAAATCAACTTCAAAA
>JXCR01068090.1:3584-18392 GCA_002079205.1 Phalaenopsis hybrid cultivar
GGCGCATATATATATATATGTATGTATGTATGTATGTATGTATGTATGTATGTATGTATATAAATATTGCATTAGAGTTTTTAGAAAAATTCAACGTCCTAAGAAACTAACAATAGATATCAAATCAACTGATTAGAATTCTCTTATTTTTTTAAAATATCAATTTTGATGAAAAAATTTAAAATTAGAGTGAACTACAGTCAGACATTAATTGAGCACAATTACTTGATATCGAAGTAGAGATCTTATTATATATGTATTAAATTGTAGTATTTTTTTTGTATCTCAATTGCATTATTTAATTTATATATATATGTGTGTGTGTATGTATATATATATATATATATATATAAAGTATGAACTGGAACTACTACACAAATTTTGAATTATTTATCCTAAATTTTAACAAGATATCTTGAAGTTTAAAAAGTTAACCCAATTGCCATCAAAATTGAATTATTAATAAAAAATTTTAACAAGTTATCTTTAGATTTTTAAGGCACGGATGTGTGCCTTATGCCGTAAAATTGCATATTTGCTTTCTTGACTTTAAAAATGCACCTAAAGCATGCATGCATGTTATGAGTGAATAACTAGCAGCACTTACGGCAAGTGACCCGAATTGTTCAGTTATATTTTCTGGTCTTCTACTTCTTCATTTCATGAAATTATTGTGGGAATGTTGTGTCAGGGCAAATAATAAGAGAGGTTAAATTTTTTTGTTAGTTGGAAGAAGTTTAGTAGAAATAAAAAAGTGTCAGGCCCGAGATCGAACATTAAGCTTCAAAAAAGAAAAGTTTACCCGATGCCCATTCTCGATCTTCCAAATTCCATGCTCATCAGTCAAAAATGCAATAATTTCATCAAGCTCAGCATTCGTTGGATTAAACTCTGAATAGAAACAAGTAGGAACGCTATGTAGTTGATAAATGTGATTTATCCGAATATGACTAATATCAACATAGTGTCCTCGAACAAAAACCAGATCATCGGATTCATCAGGAAGGTTTGCATTGAATTCTCGAACGACAGAAATAACAACAACAACGGTAAAATAGCAGAAAGTTTCCCACTATCGTTTCACAACCAAATACTCAATTGTTCCTCCAGGACGAAGAAAACTACGTTCTACAATCAATTTCTTTGATTGTAGGTCTCCAAATCTGTCCTGGGCTTTAGAACTCGCAAATTTTCATTATCAAAGATGGCTTTCCCTCTTCCCTTCTTCATCTTAGGAGCCATGTATAAATTAAAAATTTCAAATAATTTTCCAATAAATTCCAAATATAAGTTCATATGGCTCAAACAAACAAGAATTTAAGCAAAATTACCATTCAACCATGGATTTCTTACTTATTCTCTTCAAATTTTCGGCCAAACCACAATGTGGAAGAAATCCATGGTGAAATTAAATTTTTTTATGCCAAAATGTAGATCTTACCCAAAGAAGAAGAAATCTAAATTTTTAAGTTCCAACTCCAAACCAATCTCTCACAAATCCAAGCCCTAGAGGAGCAAATCACGAAATAGAGGAGGAAGAAGGCCAATAAGGAGAATAATGGTGAAAATCGACGGTTTGGGGGCTAAAAACACAATCTGGTTCAATCTGGTGCTATAGCACTGATTCAGGCGCTATAGCACCTTGCTTTGTAGATGAATGGCACTATAGTGTCATATTGAGGCGCTATGACGCCAGTGCTCAACAGTCAATTTTTGAAATTTGTCATTTTAAAAAGAGCAGAGCAATCTAAGATTAATGGACCCAAAATTGGCCGATTTAACAATATTTGATTTCACTATCTTTTCATTTTTCTTCCAAATTTCTCCAGTTCTTCAATTGCAATGATATGAGAGATCAATTCAAATTACTTAGGGCATTCTAACACCAAGTACTAACAACACAATCTTAACACATTTTTTTATAATAATAAGTTCATTACAAACAGACACATCACTCAATCAAAAGCGAACACAAACACGACAGTTAAATTCGCTATAATCGAGTCACAATACTTTTAAAGCCGGCACACCACAACTTAGCACTCAACAGCCACAGATTTATCACACATTTAAGAACAGTTGTGAACAATGGTACCACCCTCATTTTCACCCTCCAAAAAGTTACGATCAAACACATGGTAAAAAATAGTGCAAGGAAAATCTGAAGCAACTTTATTGTCGATCCATTTGTTGTTGCAATACACACACACCTGACAATCTTGAAAACTCGCCATATGGTCAAATTGGAGTTTCATCTGCCACTCCAAGCACTCGTATTGGTGCTACATATCGCTCAACTTGTTGCGGAGACGGGACAACTCATCATCAATCTTCCCCAATTTGTCTGTAATCCGCTCCAAACTCGGCGCTAGAAATCCGTTGAAATAAGTTTGTGCATCCTTTTGCACAAACTTGTTGTTATTTGCACTTCCATTACTCTCCATGTCTCTTGAAGCAAGGATTTTAATGGTTGGGATGATCTTCACTCTTCTCTCCCTCTACAACACTTGGAATTGTGAAGAAGTTCAAAGAAAATGACTCCAATCCCGTCAAAATTAATTTTAATAGGGAAGATGAGGCAGAAAACCGTCAATTGGGCGATTCTAGGAAGTTATTCCGACTGTAGTTTTATCGCGCCAATAAAAATTTTTCCAAAGTTGAATTTTTTTCGTCCCCAAATTATTTTAATCCATAAAATATTGCTTTGTGCCGCCTCAATCATGTAAGACTTAATATAACTTCATAAACTCATCATAACAACAATCACTAAATAAATCAAACACACTGATAACTATGTGTTGTCTCCCACAAGCGTTTCGTTTAACGTCGTCAGTCTGACGTATTCAATGTTTTAATTTGGTTGACCCAACATCAGAATCTCCTCAAACGTAGGACTATCTCCACTTATATAAGCTTTTAACCAGTGTCCATTTACTTTAATTTTTCTCACAGTTTTAGGATCTTCAATATCAACAACACCATATAAATAAACTTTTACCATAATAAATAACCCTAACCACCATGATTTAAGTTTTCCTAGAAATAATTTTAATCTTATATTATATAATAAAATTTGTTTTCCACGATCAAAATGTTTTTTCAAGGTCCTCTGATCATGCCACATTTTCATTTTCTCCTTATAAATTTTAGTGTTCTCATAAGATTCATTTCTTATTTCATCAAGCTCATTTAATTACAATAATCGTTTATCTCCAGTTTCTTTCAAATTATAATTAAACTCTTTAATGGTCCAATAAATTTTATGCTCAATTTCAAATGGTAAATGACAAGTTTTTCCATATATGAGCTGATAGAGTGACATTCCGATAGAAGTTTTATAAGCAGTCCTATATGCCCATAATGTACTATCTAGTCTAGCAGACCAATCTTTTTTGTTATGATTAACAGTTTTTTCAAAAAAATTTTTAATATCACAATTAGATACTTCTGCTAGACCACTAGTCTGAGGATGATAAACTGTGACAATTCTATGTTTAATTACAAACTTTTGAGTTAATGTTTGAATCAGTATATTATTAAAATGACCTTCTCCATTGGTAATAATTACTCTCAGCATTTCAAATTTAGTAAAAATATTTTTTCTTAAAAATTTTACAACACTCTTAGCATCACAACGGGATAAAGCATCAGCTTCAATCCATTTAGAAACATAATCCACAGCAATGAAAATATAAAATTTTCCAGAAGATGGTATAAATGATCCCATGAAATCTACACCCTATACATAAAAAATTTCAACTTCCAAAGTAAAATTTAGGGGCATTTTATTTATTCTAGAAATATTGTCTACTCTTTGACATCTAACATAAGTTTTTAAATAACTATTAATGTCCCTAAATAAAGCAGACCAATAAAATCCAGATTATAAAATTTTAAATGTAATTTTATCAACCCTAAAATGTCCCTCAGAATCTAATTTATGATATTTTTGCATAATTTCTAAAGTTTCTTCTATTGTCACGCATCTTCGAATAACTAAGTCCTTACATTGCTTATATAAATAAGGGTCATCTCAAAAGTAAAATTTCGAATCATGAATGATTTTTTTAATTTGATGGCTATCTAATCAAAATATTAATAAGTAGGTGCCTAAGTGCAGTGATTAAATTTTTTTTTAATAAATTAAAGACATTTAGGCATTCCTCATTAAAATAAAAGTTTGTATCTTTTTCTAAAAGATGACATAAAGGTTTCACAATTTTTAAAAAATCTTTAATATAACGCCTATAGAACTCAGCATGTCCCAAAAAACTTCCCACTCATCTTACAGACGTAGTAGGTGGTAATTCAACAATAACTCAAATTTTTGCTGGATCTACTTACATGTCATTTTCAGAAATCTTATGTCCTAATATAATTCCTCCTACAACCATAAATTGATATTTTTTTCAATTGAGAACAAGATTTGTTTCTTCACGGTGTTTTAGAACTCTTGTTAAGTGTTCTAAACATAAATTGAAAGAGGTTCCAAAAACTGAGAAATCATCCATAAAAACTTCAATTCTTTTCTCAATTAAATCACAAAAAATTGACATCATACATCTTTGAAACGTTGCAGATGCATTGTATAATCCAAATGACATTCTTCAAAAAGCAAAAGTTTCATATGAACTAGTAAATATTGTCTTCTCTTGATCCTCAGGAGCTATGAGTATTTGGTGGTATCCAGAATGTCCATCCAAAAAACAGAAATAACAATGTCCGGCTAGTCTAACAGAAATAACGATGCCCGACTAGTCTATCCAACATTTAGTTTAGGAAAGGTAGAGGAAAATGATCTTTCCTAGTATCGAAGTTTAATTTTCTATAATCAATATAGATTTGTCATCCAATGACTTGTCTTGTAGGAAATAATTCATTCATTTCGTTAATGATTACTGTCGCTCCCCCATTCTTAGGAATACAATGAAGACTAACCCAAGAACTGTCAGAAATAGGATAAATCCCCACATTTTTTTCCCAATCTGATTACTTCTAACTAGTCCTTACTTAGAAATACTATTTTGGTAATTAGTACTTTAACTATATAATTTTTATGGATACTTATTCGTTCTATTTCTTACTAATTGGAGAGGTGTGGGGATAATAATTAAGATATCCTAAAAAATTTGAGACATTTTATGAGGCAACGTATGTCTCACCCTGGGATAACGAGGTAAAAGCATTAAAAAGTACAAATTTTTGTAAGAAACTTTATAGGCACACCTCGCATTGCAAAATTTTAAGCAACATCGACACCAAGTTAAGTTTGTAGAAACCACGATAACAACCTCAAAAAATGCACATAAAAAATCTATATCTATTAGTACTAAGATCTTTACATTAACTAGAGCTTCAGGAGATAGGGAGAAAATATTACATTCGTAAAAGCACACGTATATCCACGGTGTAAATCGGCACCAAAAAAAAAAAAAGGTGCCCTCCCAATGTAAGTAGCATTTGCATGGTAATAGCCGTGTCCTCCAATGAGAATAATGTGTATGGAACGTACAACATCATGCACATAATTAATAGCCAAACTATGTTTGATATGTACATCAAATGAAAACAACCAAGAAGACTAATTTAATATAAAATACATATATACTACAAAAGTTGCACAGTTGGTCAATCAGTGATAGTATTTAAAAGCCACAGAGATTAAGCACAAACATATCGATAAAAAGAATATAATCATTCATCAGAAAGACATGCATGATGAAGACAGTGGAAGTGATGCATAGCCATCTCTATCAAAGGTGCATACCTACCACTACAATAAGCAGGTGATTCCAATCCCTTCTGTACTCCTTCACACAGGGTAATGTCTTCCATCTACACACATAAATTAGGATCAAATCCAGGATTTCATAGTAAGAGCCATGCATTGTTTGCGTTTCTGATAATTAGAATCAATATGGTAGTAACCTGAACTATTTCACTCTCCTTTAAACTACTTTCAATAAACTCTTCATCATTCTGCAAAATTAAGTGTCAAACACTAAAACTTTAGATTTATGAAAAAATATAATTACAGGATATATAGACAACTATTTGAAGGAATGTAACCTAACACTCAGCTTGCTTTTGATGAACGAAAGGCAATGAAAATTACCATCATAGAAGGATCAAGAAAGTAGTCAAATATCACTTGACATTTATTTGGTCCCAGAGGGAAAGCTAAATTTGTGTCCATCCACGGACCATACCTGAGTATTCATTGTATTTAACTTTATTCAACAGCTCTCAACACACTTTTCTCTTAGCAACCTGGAATAAGAATTTTCAATGCGGCCTTACCTATTGATCATAAAGTTTGGGTATACAAACACATAAAATGCTTTTGACCCAAGTCTGTCAATGTCATTGCCTTTTGCTGCAGCAGTTTCACAGCTTTGAATGCTGACATTCTCATAAATCTAGTCCAAAAAATCAGGTATAACACTATTAGCATTTGCCAAAAAAGTTGTCAGGATCAATAAATTTCAGAATAGTTTTTAAATGAGATGCAGGTGGCGCGAGAAGTGCACTGACTTATTGGAAATGTTCAAAAAGTATATGAAATAACGTTATTTCTCAAAGTCATACTAAAAATCCTACTAAATGAATGAAGTATGTTTATATGAAAACTTTTACAGGTGCAACTAAACCAAAGAACAAAATACTTACTAAACGTACAAAAGAATAAGTTAGAAAATAAGTGAATTTAAAAACAAATGGTCAAATGGAAAAAAATAAATGAGAAAAACTAAGTAGATGGCTGATAAGTTGGCAATTTGGGTTGGCACATTTATCAAAGTTCCTTTATGATCTGGAATGATCGGAAGCACCGTGTACAGAGTATAATGTTTTAGATAGTAATTTAATGGCAATTAGATCAGCCATTGACATACACTAGTATTGTAGGAGTCGAGCTTAAGGCCAGATGCAAGACCTCCATGTGCATATACTACATGATAGCCCCCATCTAAGTAATTGTCACAGAAGACCTGCGGTCATAGAGCCAGAAGAATGTTCATTTCGGAAACTCATATGAAAAGGGGATGAACATAACAACATGAGAAAAGTGCATCAGAAAGAAAACTTGGTTTAATACTTAGAAAATTCAACAAAACAAGAAAAATAAAAAGACAATAAAAAATAACAAGACAAACAAACCTTCCAATTGCATTCAATAGTGTATTTCCGTCTACAAATGTATTCAAGGGACGTGTCAATCCCATTGGCACTCAAAATCTTCGAAGCACTTCCAAGCCAATCATTACCCACTTCATAGCGCGAATGCTTTTGTTTTATAGGCATGTTTTTGTCCACATTGATGAGCACAAATGGTCCCCAAGAAGCCACATTTAATGGCAACAGGCCAAAATCCTTTTATTAGTAAAGAAACAAAAATCAATATTGCTCTTCAAAAATCTCTTAAAAAGGAATATGTTTGATAGAAATATAATATTACATTTTTATTGAAGTTCTTGATTCCTGTAATACGAGTGGCCCTCAAAAGCAGTCCATCTAACCCATAGGTCCATCCCTATAAAATACAACAGTCCAGCATTTTGACGGGACAACTTTGTTAAAATGTCATACATGAGGCAAGCAATTAAAAAAAATATCAGCCCCGTCAGTTTGTAGACTAATGATTAAACTTTAGAAATTGTCACATGAAATGAAGTAAGTGCACACAAATAAGTCCTTAAAAGAAAAGCACAAATAACCCCAAATAAAAAAAAAAGTGCAAAATATCAAACAAAACTTGCAATCCTGTAGAATCCAGCTAGAAAGATGTCTCACCATTCATTTTTTCAAGGAACTCACATGATAAGGGCACTCAAAACAGGACCTTTGCCCACTCCCAGATGCAAGAACTGAAGCATGGTGACGACATACATTGTGAAAAGCACGAAGTTCTCCACTTGCATCCCGACAGACCACAAATTCCACATTCCCCAATCTGTTGGTTCAGCTGAATAAATATATAAGAACTGAAAATTTACGATGCATGCCATCTTTTTTAATCCAAACTATGTTAAAGTTTCATTTAACATTCTTTGAGTACCATAAATTAGCAAACATTAAAATCAACTGGCTTTAGAAGAAATAATAGAGGCATAGTTTTGCTTTGTACATTAGGTAGATGATAGAGAGAAGCTAAGAAAAACCTCGAATTCAATCATAATCAATGCATTTTTCAGTTGAGCTACTTAAAATTGACAGGGCTCATGTCGGCTACTCTACTCACAGCATTATCATGTTAGCGCTACAGAAATACATTATAAATAACAAAGTTAAACCATGAGGATATTATCTTCAAATTTAGTTAAATCACTAATGGAGTCACCTGAACTAAGATTGCAGCAATTTGATGTAATCATTACAATCATATTATTTGAAATATTTTCCTTCTTACATTCCTGACAGACATACAATGGTCATTGAAGATGCATACATGTGAGTATGAATAGACTCGAAAAAGTTAAAACATTAAAAATGGGCAATAGCAACAACCTTATTTACAAGGTTAGAGAAAAAGAGTACCTTCCAGTGAAAAAGTCATTAGGACTCTTGACCTGTTCAACGAAACCTGTAAACCAAATGCATTCAACGTAGAGCACCCAGCTACAATTACAATGAATGACAGTAATAATAAAGACAACCATTTGAAAAAACTGTTGAAGAGGATAAAAAATTTCAAGTGCAATTTAAATTCTTAAGCAGCAACCCATTTCTATGCAAATAAGGCTTACGGAGCTGTTTGGCGGACTAATTTAGCCGGCAATTAGATTCAAGACAAACCCTGCTAACCAATTTAATGGTGTGTAAATCAAGCTGCTTCTTAAAATCCCAATAAACAGGACTTAATGCAATTTACCAAATCTTTGGGGAGATGAATCTACAATATTTGCCACATTACAATATGTTTGTGCTTGGTGTAAATTTAGTTTCATCTTAAATTTGAAAAATGATGTATTTCTATGAGGAAGAAAAAATTGATTTTATTACTTATACAGAAGCTTTGGTGGAACCCACGACTACCATCCAGACAGACGAAACGGTATGGACCGGCTAAGCCAAGTCAGACCCACCGACAGTTTGGCCAAGATAGTCGGCTCTACCTTGGGGGGCAGGTTCTCCGGATATTGCTGAGGGAGATTCCAGTGCACAGGTGGGGCCCACTAGACTGATAATCAAGTATAGGAGGAAGTGAATCAAGTGAAATTTTGCGGGATGGGGGGGGGGCTAAGGGCTAGGGTTTGGATTCATGTTTTGTTTTAACGGCAGTTTTCTTTTCTTATTGTGGTATTCCTTGCAAAATCTATAGTTTGTAGAGAGACAATCTACCTTTCGAACAATATATCAACACTGTATCTTATTTGTTTTCTTTAATTTTCATAAGTGTAGCCCTCATTTGAATTTTTCTACCTATCTGTTCCAATTTTGTTGTTGTTTGTTCGCTATTTTCAGTTCTGGATTGTATCAAATTGGTATCAGAATAAGATCTTGGGGAGATGACAACAAAGAAAGCAGATGTGCTGGAAGGAGCAGGGCAAATAAGATCGGGAATGGAAGAAAGGTTCACCACCATTGAGGATAGGTTTTATTCCATGGAGAGCAAATGGAGGATGGATTTGAAAGCATGGAGGAAATGCGAGAGATGATGAAGAGGCTCATGGAGATGCAATCAAAGGCCCTACCAATCACAGAAGTTGCAAACTCTAACCAAGGATTGATCAGAGAATCCTTGGCCAAATCAAGATCGAATGAGAGGACAACGAGGACGATATCATCTACCACTAAGAGCGCCCCCCTAGGACTCCGAGAGGAGGGGGAGTGGAGATTTTTTATGGAGGTTGGGCCAAAAATTGGAGGAGGAATGGTGCAAGGGGCGCCGAAGATCACGAAGAAGGGAGGAGGGAATCGGAAGTGGGGTATGACCATGACCGAAAAAGGGAGTTTCAACCTGGACACATGAGGGGAAACACCAGAGGAAGCGGAAGTTGAGGTAGAGATACAAGGATCAGAAAACTAAAGATGTCGATCTTCAAAAGAGAAGATGCACATAGATGGATGTATTGAGTGAAGCGATACTTTACAATCAAAGAGTTAACGGAGGAAGAGAAGCTCATAGCGATGAGATTATGCTTGGAGGAAAAGGCTCTAGCGTGGTTTCAGTGGACGAAAGCAAGGTATCTGATACATTTGTGAGAAGAGTTCAAGAATTGTTTGTTGGAGCTTTTCCCTGCCATCCGAGAATGAAACCTACGTGAGCAATTCTATGCTCTAACTCAGGAATGGAGGGTCACGGAATACAGAGAGAGGTCCATGCTCCTGTCTAGGCGACTGAGAAATTTTCTACAGCAGGACTAGAGGGGAACCACTTGCAGAGCCTGAAGCCCTGCGATGATTGGGTGAAATGATAGAGTTCACCCAGATGATGAAAGACAAGAAACAAGTGAAGAAGACCAGCAGGGGCGGCAACACAGAAGGATTCTACAAGAGTGCTTCAACATCTATTACACTAAGGACCCAGACGATGTCATTTTCAGAATAGGACGTCAAAGGATAAAGAATATAAGGACCTGCCCTGGGGGCAATTTCAAGCGCCTCAACGATGCAGAAGTGCAAGATAAACGAGCAAAAATATTATTTTACCGCTGTGACGAGAAGTATACCCCGGGCCACCGTTGTCAGGAGCGCCATTCAGATCCTTTTAATCCAGGAGGGGACAGAGGGTGAGGAATCGAAGAAATATGCGATGGGGGAGGAAAAGCATCTGCAATTTGATGTAGCAGAGGTGTTCCTCAATTTAGTGATGGGATTTACTCTGAATCACACCATAAAAGTGAGAGGGTGGATTACAGAGCAGCCGATTGTGGTGTTGGTGGATAGTGGGGCCACACACAACTTTATCTCAAATCAGATCTTGAATCAGTTAGGGTTGGAGCTGGTGGTTATAGGGAGCTTCAACGTCGTGATGGGGACAAGGAAGTTGGAGAAAAGTTGTGGAATTTGCAAGGCGTTGGTTCTAATACTACATGACCTACAGGTGGTGGAGAACGTCCTTCCCCTAGAGTTGGGTCGCATAGATGTGAGTCTGGAGATGATGTGGCTACAAAAGCTTGGGGAGATGAAGGTGGACTAAATATTCCTAACGATGGGGTTCCAAGTGGAGGATAGGAAGGTGATGCTATCTTATGCAAAACCATGGTCTTGCTCAGAACCATGATCAAGTCGATACGGGGAGCAAAGATGGGCTACTTGATGGAGTTGCAAAGCATTGAGTAGGCATGAGGTCCTGAGTTGACAAGTTCCTCTAAGAGGTCCAATAGCTCCTACAGCACATTACGGACATATTCAAGCAGCCAAGCGAGTTATCACCCTCGAGGGAGCATGAGCATGCTATTAGATTAAAGGAGAGTGTCCCCTCTATCAATGTCAGATAATATTGGTACCCTACGATTCAGAAGGATGAGATAATGAGTTGATCTGAGAGATGCTCGATGCTGGGATTATTAGACCCAGTGTGAGTCATTTCTCCAGTCCAGTCCTATTGATGAAGAAAAAATGATAGTTGGAGGTTCTGCATGGACTACCGGGCTTTAAACAATGAGACGGTGTTGGATAAGATTTCTTTTCTTATGATTGATGAATTGCTAGATGAGCTTTATGAGGCAGTTATCCTCTCAAAAATCTATCTTAAGTCAGGATACCACTAGATCAGGATGAATATAGTGTATGAGCATAAGACAGTGTTCAAGACATATGAAGGATATTATGAGTTCTTAATTATGTTGTTTAGCCTCACCGACGTCCTAGCCATATTTGAGGCTATCATAAATAGGGTTTTTCAACCTGAGCTCATAATTCATCCTAGTCTTCTTCGATGACATTCTGATCTATAGTCATACTGAGACAGAATATGGAGCGCCCGAGGACACTCCTAGAGAAGTTGAAAGAGCATCAATTGCATCCAATTCGAAGAAATATTCCTTTGCATAGCTACAAGTGGAAGACCTTGGGCACGTGATGCCCAGGGCAGAACAAGCAGCAGATCCATCCTAGATTGAGGCTTATGATAGACTGACACTTACCCAAAAGCTTGAAGGAGTTGAGAGGATTCCCAATGCTCACCGAAAACTACCGAAAATTTATGAAGGGGTACAACCAGATAACATGGCCACTGACAAAGAGGCTGAAGAAAAACAATTTCAAGTTGTAGGGTTCAGTAGACCATTTCTGGTGGAGACTGATGTGCCAAGGTACAGATTGAGAGCAGTAATCATGTAAGACCAACAACCAATTGCCTACTTCAGCCAAGTGCTCACGACTAAGACAAGGATCAAATAAGTGTACGAGTGGGAGTTAATGGTGATTGTCTAGGTTAATCAAAAGTAGTGGCTCTACCTTTTGTGACGACACTTTTTGTGATGACAGATCAGGGGAGCCTGAAATATCATTTAGAGTAGATGATAGTAACTGAGGAGCTTTAGAGGTGGCTATCAATGTTGTTGGAATATGATTTTGAGATTCAGTAGAGCATCATTGGTGCAGTTTTCTTTTCTTCTTGTGGTATTCCTAGCAACGTTTAGGGTGAGTGGAGAGAAAATCTACCTCTCGAACAATAGATCATCATTGTATCTTGTTTGTTTTCTTTGATTTTGATAAGAGAAACCCTCATTTGAGTTTTTCTACCTATCTATTGTAATTTCTTTGTTGTTTGTTTGATGTTTTCGGCTCCAAATCATATCAGATTTTATTACTTATTTAGAAGCATTGGTGAAACTCAAGAAATATGAATATGATAAATCAACAAACAAGCCAAAAAAATTGAAGAGGATACAAGTAATATGTCACATACTTTTAGAGAGGTTCACAATTCTCAAGTCATTTAACATTTATGCCAAGGATGAGAGATGTACATATACAATGAATAACTATTAGTAAACAAATATCAATTTGAATTAAATTGCTATTGTTTAGCTTTTTGAAACCTTTCTTTTCCAATAGCGACAAACTTTTTTCCTTTTGATTATTTCCATACACATTATTTAAACAATATCAGTTGTACCTGAATTATATTATAAGTTGTGTACTACAAAACCACTCTCTAGATAAAATATGTAAGTTTCAAGTTCTCCACGCTTACTAATTAGTTGAAATATGTATGCTTCAGTACAATGTGATCAGGCATTTCTTGTTTACAAAATAGAAATGCATATGCTTTACCATATTATTAACTTGTGTGCACCATTTCACCTGTTGATTTTTCTTAAACGGATATAACTAAAATGTTAAGATGATGGTAGTAAAAAGAAAAATCATAACAGCATGGCAGTTGTCATTTGAGTGTGCAACCTAGTGCAACCAGGGTGCAACATTGGCTTCAAGTAAACAAATAATAACTTAATATAAGCCCCAAGTTGCTGAGCTAGCATGATACAGTTTTCAAGTTGCTACTAGAATAGTATTTATATAGGAACATACCTAATTATAAACCCAAAAAGTAAACCACTATTCAACAATGTACATAACATGGTTTGAGGGAGTGTGATGCCCTGCTCCAAGAAAATGGAAGTAGATTTCAAAGTTGAATATCAACTAGCCAATAGAAGCAGTAAAATTGGGATGAAGACTTTCTTATCCTTGATATGAGCTATGAAGTATGAGGGGAGATATCATAGGTATATTTATGTAATATTTCAGGGAATCTGAAGTAGTCCTCTTTAAGGGAATGCATTTCACCAGTACAATTTTGACAAAAGTTATGATGAAAAAATTATGACTGGCACAAGCCAACAGTGGGGAAAGGGGATGTTATGAAAACCAATTAAAGCCGAGTGTTTCAAGTAGCACAAAATAGATGTTAATTGGTAGACCTTCTGTTATATAAATAATGATAAGCTACAGCTATTCTTTAGAGGAAGTTGATATCATCTCAGTGACTATTTTGAGAGTAGATCACAGAAATATGTTGTTCCTCAGGAGACACATAATTAATATGCTCAATTATGAAAATAAGTGAGGATTATCAATAACTTGTATGAAAGGCCAACCAATACGCTATAATCCTTTAATTAATCAAGACAACATTGTTATCATTCACCCACTTTAATACTTTTCATTTTTATCACAAAACTCAGATATTAGTAAGCTTTTTACAACCTAACATTTGGATCCATCTAACATTGTTGGTGTAATTGCAATCATGTGAAATTTACCTTCAACAAATAATATCCTCTCATCACACAGTCTTGAGAAACTTCTCCATTTTAATAAAACAACTTTAACTCTAGAAGTTCTATACTCAATCTTTTATATAGTAAGTCCAAGTTACTTGTACCAATCACAAATATATCATCTAATATTCTAAAATATTGAATGATAATTATTAAAATCATTCTATTTAAATTCTGTTCATATATTGAATTTTTGGTCTACAAAAACTAAGGCCTCTACTTTCAAAACATTCCCTCTATTGTTCAAATAGTNATCATTGTGTAAGTGCTAGGGCGTCCCCTGGATGCGAAAAGTGGAGGGTTGCGTTAGGTAGTCGACAGCCAGCGTAAAACTTGTCGAAAAAAAAACCATGACATGAATCCTTTCAATCATTGTGTAAATGCTAGGGCGTCCCCTGGAAGCGACGCGCTGTATAGCCTGAATACAGTGAAAAGTGTGCAAGGGCCGCTACACCGGCGCCCGGGTGTAGTGTTAAATAAGCAAGGGTTCCCACATTACGGACGAATGCGGGTAAAGAAGTTAGTCCATGAAACTAATGAAACTAATATTAGGATAGGTTCTTGGAATATAGGC
>JXCR01068090.1:21640-51898 GCA_002079205.1 Phalaenopsis hybrid cultivar
TCATTTTTGTTATAACCTTCAGTAACCGATGTACTTTATATCTTTTCACAAAGCCATCAACATAACTTACAAACCTATTTGCATCCTAATATATCCTTTCCTTAATGCTTATTAACAATCTCCATGTGTCCATTTCCTCTCTCACAACATTTCTCATATGATATCATTCTAGGGCTCCTAGAAGGTGTTTAGTAAGTGAATTTAGCGGGGACTTGACTGTGGAATAATAAGGAAATCAGAATATAGCAAGTCGATAGCATTTAGGAGGGGATTGGAGGCATTCTGCTGCTCTCCAGCTGAAAAACAGCGGTGAACTGTGAAACGGGAAGATATAAATAGCGAGGAGAATCTACCAGCTGTTCCTGAGCAACATACAAACACCGTACTTGCAAAAAAAAAAGAGTATACAATACTCCGGAGAGTAGAAAACAGAGAGCAAAGTCTCTAAAATACAAAAAGAATTACTAAACTATCCAAAAACAGAAAACACAACATATATAGTCTCCCTAAATGAGAATAACCCTAAATAAATTTCAAATAATAAAAATAAAATAAAATAAAGGCTGCAGAAAGAAAAGCTGAGCTGAAAAACCGACTTCGAGATTGTCGGGACGAAATCCTACCTAGTGCAAAATCCTACCCAGTTCCTGCTTACCCGAGAAATTTTGCACACGCAGAACCACAAAATAACAAGATGAACTCCTGTGTCATTCTCCCTGGCTGGGAGAGGCTTTTCCTTTTTCTATGGAAACACTCAAATTCCATTGTCTGATGTAATTTCTCACAAAACACCTATGGAAATTTTGAAAGTTGTGATTCACCACCCTTATTAGGTCATCTATCTCAGAATACACTGTTGAAGTGAATTGAAATTTAGTATCGAACTTACTCCCTAGAACATTCTAGAAATAGCACAAAATTTTCACCTGCTGATGAAGTGATGATATGTTGGACCTTTCTCATCTGTGACAACCTAAAAGGTAGACTGTATGTTCGAAAATCCTGAAATCCTTTTAACAGGGGCCGCTCTATGTCGGGTATCAGATCCTCGAACTCATTGCCCTCTAAGAAAACTAATGTTAGTCTTGTCGGTGCTCCTCTCAAGGCCAGTAAAAAATAGTTCGCGGCTCCACATTTGTTGAACTCTATCAAAATATGCATTACCTCGAATTCCTTTCAAGACGAGTGTATAATGCGCTTTACCATCATTAACGAAAGAATTTGTGCTCTTGTAGCCATCAAGATGCGTGTAATGATCGTAATGTCAAGGATGACCTAATAAAATGTGATAAGCATCAATAAATACCATATCACACTCTACTTGCTCGCAACTTGGCTCCAATAAAAAGCTGCATGAAACATCTGTCAATTGTGATCTTATTATTTTTCTTCAATCAAGATAGAGCAAGATTAGGTGCACTTTTGTGTTCAACTTATTGATCATTTGGATAGACACCACATTCTCACAACTACTTGAGTCAATGATAAGCTTACACAACTTTTTGTTTAGAGGGCAAAAGGTATGAAAGATGTTGTGACGAAGCCATTATTGCTCCTTCATTGTCACAATTTGAAATGGGCAAAAGATATGAAAGATATTGTGACGAAGCCTATTGCTCTTTCATTGACTCAATTTGAAAATTTTATGGAGCAACTAACACTTCTCCCTCATCAGCTCATTATCTCTCGTCTCAATTTCCATTCCTTCAACCGCTCCCTACTAGTGGAAGAGAACACCATCTTATTTGGGTCAGACACAATGTGTCCAAAATCACGGCACTTGAAATAATTCTTGGCTGCGACGGATTTAGGAGTGTTGGTGATCACATTTTTTCTTGTATGAACTAATTTTTTTCTTGAAAGGAATCAATTTGGGTGCTTACATGAGTGTACTCTTGCTACCTGACCACGGGAATAAACTCTGCCTATAAGATGTGACAATCACGTAGTGGTTGTTGACTTCTACTTTCAAAGATAGGATTTTTACATTGAGTAAGGACCAATAAAACTGTAGTTACAACTCATTAGTGATAGATGGTATCGGTCCTCCAAGATACATCGCCGCTGTGTACTCCTCCACAAGAAGATCGCTTTGGCATAGGTTGTGAAGTGTTATGAACATAATATATCAGTAATGTAAGAGAAGGAATTTGCGTTGCATTTTAATTTTAAACTTGGACCATATGATAATCTTACTCTTTCTTTCTCAAAATCATAGAAACTTCAATTCCTCCCACCATAAGAAAGCTTCTTTATGAAATTGATGGCTGCCAATATAATTATTTTGTCATGGGAAACATTTTTAAACTCCAAAAATTATTCCACATTTTGGAGCCACGTAATGAATTCATTTGAATCTAAACATTTGTTAAAATCAGGGAAGCCATTCTTCACTCTAAAATATAGCATTCTCCTTTGATATTCCCTGCCAAATTATCTAGTTATTGATTCTTCATCACAAGAAATTTTATGGTGAAATGGCTTCACTTCCACTTCTCGATCAGGTAAATCACCATTGTGACTATGAATGATCTCTCCAAATTGTCTCATCTCAAAATCAACAAGTCATTGTTAAAGTTGAATGACCTCCCTTTCCATGTCTTCTTTCAAAAACTCCAAGAGACCTCTATACATGTTTCCCCAAAGCAACAATGTTATTTTCTTCCTATCATGATTTTGGTGGGTGTAGGATTGTGAATCAAAGGTTGACCTAAGGTTTCGGTAGTAGGTGTCTAGATAGATTTTTGGTGGAGGAAGGAAGATTAGATTTTGAAAATTTAATGTTAGGGCTAGGAATTGCGATAGGAATAGTTGGAATATTGAGTTGGTCAATGAATTAGGTTATGTGGATCTTAGGTTTAGGCATAAGAACAACAATTCCTAGAAATTTAGGGTTTGTCAAGCGCTGATACTAGATAACACAATTCAATAGCTACTAGAATGAATTTAGAGGGGATGTGGCTGGGAATGTTAAGGGAAATAATAATATAGGAGGTTGATGATGTTTGAGAGAAGATTGGAGACATTTGACTGTTGTCTAACAAGAAAACAATGTTCGAAAGGTGAAGCAGAAAAATACGGACGACGAGGAGGATCCACCACTTGTCCTGAGCAAGATAAAGACACCACTTGCAAAAAGAAAAAAATACAACACTCTGAAGAGTGGAAAACAGAGAACAAAACTTCCAAAACACAAAAACAATAATTAAACACCCCAAAAACAGAAAACACAACAAATATATATTCTCCCTAAATGAAAATAACTTTAATTAGGCTTCTATTAATAAAAATAAAATAATAAAAAAGAGCTGGTGATAGAAAACCAGAGTGGGAAAACCCGCAAAAGCCATACAGAGACGGAATCCCACCCGGTTCCTGCGTACGTGATAAATTTCAAGCTTATTCAATGGGAGCAGGATTAGCTCCCATGTCATCATCACTTGCGCCGGTAATGTCGTAGATAAATTCTTTGGAATAGGGGAGGCATTGAGCTTACATTAAAATTCTATAGTAAGGATAAAGATGATAAATCATATGTAGTGAGACAATGGGTATAAACGTTGCTTNTACTATTGTTTTCCCTTAAAACCTGAAGAATGCTCTCGTAAATTTTTTTCTTCTAGATCTCTATAATAAGGCCTTGGTCACATCATAATGTTGAAGTTTCTAGTTGAAGTGTGATTGCAAAAGATAATAGAATTACTATTGTGTTCATTTTTGTTATAACCTTCAGTAACCGANTGATCCCCTGCTCCAAGAAAATGGAAGTAGATTTTAAAGTTGAATATCAACTAGACAATAGAAGCAGTGAAATTGGGATGAAGACTTACTTATCCTTCATATGAGCTATGAAGTATGAGGGGAGATATCATAGATATATTTATGTAATATTTTAGGGAATCTGAAGTTGTCCGCTTTAAGGGAATGCATTTCACCAGTACAAAATTTTGACAAAAGTTATGATGAAAAAATTATGACTGGCACAAGCCAACAGCGGGGAAAGGGGATGTTATGACAACCAATTAAAGCTGAGTGTTCCAAGTAGCACAAAATAGATGTTAATTGGTAGACCTTCTGTTATATAAAAATGGATAAGCTAAAGCTATTCTTTAGAGGAAGTTGATACCATCTCAGTGAATATTTTGAGAGTAGATCACAGAAATATGTTGTTCCTCAGGAGACACATAATTAATATGCTCAATTATGAAAATAAGTGAGGATTATCAATAACTTGTATGAAAGGCCAACCAATATGCTATAATCCTTTAATTAATCAAGACAACATTGTTATCATTCATCCACTTTAATACTTTTCATTTTTATCACATAACTCAGATATCAGTAAGCTTTTTACAACCTAACATTTGGATCCATCTAACATTGTTTGCGTAATTGCAATCATGTGAAATTTACCTTCAACAAATAATATCCTCTCATCACACAGTCTTGAGAAACTTCTTCATTTTAATAAAACAACTATAACTCTAGAAGTTCTATACTCATTTATGTATCCAATCTTTTAAATAATAAGTCCAAGTTACTTGTACCAATCACAAATATATCATCTAATATTCTAAAATATTGAATGATAATTATTAAAATCATTCTATTTAAATTATGTTCATATATTGAATTTTTGGTCTACAAAAACTAAGGCCTCTACTTTCAAAACATTCCCTCTATTGTTCAAATAGTTTCTAATTTGACTAAATGGTTGTACTACACAGTTGATCTTAAACCAAACTTTCTAGTTTTCTTTAAGAGACTCATTAAATATTTTTTTCTGGAAAATAAAGCAACTCTGTTTACGTTAATATTTTTTATGTACCTCATTCTTATTTCAAATTCCTTGATTAAAAAGTTTCTCAGACTTTGCATTTGTTTCTCACCATTTCTAACAATAATGATTTCATCAACAAATACTTGAGGTGGTATAACTCCCACTATGTTCGAATGCTTAATAAAAATAGAATGATTCCTTTTATTTTGACTATACGCAATACCTTTCATTATTTTAATAAATCTTCTGAATCAAGTTTTAGAAGAATATTTTAGCTCGTATATGGCCTTCTATAGTCTCAATACGTTGTCAACTATTGTTTTCCCTTCAAAACCTGAAGAATGCTCTCCTATTTTTTTTCTTCTAGATCTCTATAATAAGGCATTGGTCACATCATAATGTTGAAGTTTCTAGTTGAAGTGTGATTGTAAAAGATAATAGAATTACTATTGTGTTCATTTTTGTTATAACCTTCAGTAACCGACATACTTTATATCTTTTCACAAAGCCATCAACATAACTTACAAACCTATTTGCATCCTAATATATCCTTTCCTTAATGCTTATTAACAATCTCCATGTGTCCATTTCCTCCTCACAACATTTCTCATATGATATCATTTTAGGGCTCCTAGAAGGTGTTTAGTAAGTGAATTTAGTGGGGACTTGATTGTGGAATGATAAGCAAATCAGAATATAGCAAGTCGATAGCATTTAGGAGGAGATTGGAGGCGTTCTGCTGCTCTCCAGCTGAAAAACAGCGGTGAACTGTGAAACGGGAAGATACAAATAGCGAGGAGAATCTACCATGCTGTTCTTGAGCAACATACAAACACCGTACTTGCAAAAAAAAAAAAAGAATATACAATACTCCGGAGAGCAGAAAACAGAGGGCAAAGTCTCTAAAATACAAAAACAATCACTAAACTATCCAAAAACAGAAAACACAACATATATATAGTCTCCCTAAATGAGAATAACCCTAAATAAATTTCAAATAATAAAAATAAATAAAATAAAGGGCTGCAGAAAGAAAAGCTGAGCTGGAAAACTGACTTCAAGATTGCCGGGAAGAAATCCTACCTAGTGCGAAATCCTACCCAGTTCCTGCTTACCCGAGAAATTTTGCACACGCAGAACCACAAAATAACAGGATAAATTCCTGTGTCATTCTCCCTAGCTAGGAGAGGCTTATCCTTTTTCTATGGAAACACCCGGATTCCATTGTCTGATGTAATTTCTCACAAAACACCTATGGAAATTTTGAAAGTTGTGGTTCACCACCCTTATTAGGTCATCTATCTCAGAATACACTGTTGAAGTGGATTGAAATTTAGTATCGAACTTACTCCCTAGAACATTCCAGAAATAGCACAAAATTTTCACCTTTTAATGAAGTGATGATATGTTGGACCTTTCTCATCTGTGACCACCTAAAAGGTAGACTGTATGTTCGAAAATCCTGAAATCCTTTTAGTAGGGGCTGCTCTATATCAGGTATCAGATCCTCGAACTCATTGCCCTCTAAGAAAACTAATGTTAGTCTTGTCGGTGCTCCTCTTAAGGCCAATAAAAAATAGTTCGCAGCTCCACATTTGTCGAACTCTATCAAAACGTGCATTACCTCGGACTCCTTTCAAGACGAATGTATAATGCGCTTTAACATCTTTAATGAAAGAATTTGTGCTCTTGTAGCCATCAAGATGCGTGTAATGATCGTAATGTCAAGGATGACCTAATAAAATGTGATAAGCATCAATAAATACCACATCACACTCTACTTGCTCGCAACTTGCCTCCAATAAAAAGCTGCACGAAACATCTATCAATTGTGATCTTATTATTTTTCTTCAATCAAGATAGAATAAGATTAGGTGCACTTTTGTGTTCAACTTATTGATCATTTGGATAGACACCACATTCTCACAACTGCTCGAGTCAATGATAAGCTTGCACAACTTTTCGTTTAGAGGGCAAAAGGTATGAAAGATGTTGTGACGAAGCCATTATTGCTCCTTCATTGACTCAATTTGAAAATGGGCAAAAGATATGAAAGATGTTGTGACGAAGCCATTATTGCTCTTTCATTGACTCCATTTCAAAATTCTATGGAGCAACTACCACTTACCCCTCATCAATCGGAAGCTAATACTCTCTGATATTATCATTATCTCTCATCTCAATTTCCATTCCTTCAACCGCTCCCTATTCAGTGGAAGAGAACACCATATGATTTGGGTCAGACACAATGTGTCCAAATTCACGGCACTTGAAATAATTCTTGGTTGCGACGGATTTGGGAGTGTTGTTGATCACATTTTTTATTGTATGAACTAATTTTTTCTTGAAAGGAATCAAATTGGGTGCTTACATGGGTGTACTCTTGCTACCTGACCACGGGAATAAACTCTGCCTATAAGATGTGAGAATCACGTAATGGTTGTTGCCTTCTACTTTCAAAGATAGGAGTTTTACATTGAGTAGGGACCAATAAAACTGTAGTTACAACTCATTAGTGACAGATGGCATCAGTCCTCCAAGATACATCGCCACTGTGTACTCCTCCACAAGAAGATCGCTTTGGCATAGGTTGTGAAGTGTTATGAACATAATATATTAGTAATGTAAGAGAAGGAATTCACGTTGCATCTTAATTTTAAACTTGGACCATATGATAATCTTACTCTTTCTTTCTCGATATCAAAGACACTTCAATTTCTCCCACCATAAGAAAGCTTCTTCATGAATTTGATGGCTGCCAATATAATTCTTTTGTCATGGGGAAACATTTTTAAACTCCAAAAATTATTCCACATTTTGGAGCCACGTAATGAATTCATTTGAATCTAAACATTTGTAAAAATCAGGGAAGCCGTTCTTCACTCTAAAATATAGTATTCTCCTTTGATATTCCCGGCCAAATTATCTAGATATTGATTCTTCATCACAAGAAATTTTATGGTGATATGGATTCACTTTCACCTCTTGATCAGGTAAATCACCATTGTGACTATGAATGATCTCTCCAAATTGTCTCATCTCAAAATCAACAAGTCATTGTTAAAGTTGAGTGACCTCCCTTTCCATGTCTTCTTTCAAAAACTCCGAGACAACTCTTTCCATGTTTCCCCAAAGCAATAATGTTATTTTCTTCCTATCATGATTTTGGTGGGTGTAGTATTGTGAATCAAAGGTTGACCTAAGGTTTCGATAGTAGGTGTCTAGATAGATTTTTGGTGGAGGAAGGAAGATTAGATTTTGAAAACTTAACATTAGGGCTAGGAATTGCGATAGGAATAGTTAGAATATTGAGTTGGTCAATGAATTAGGTTATGCGGATCTTAGGTTTAGGCATAAGAACGACAATTCCTAGAAATTTAGGGTTTGTCAAGCGTTGATACTAAATGACACAGTTCAATAGCTACTAGATTTGAATTTAGAGGGGATGTGGTTGGGAATGTTAAGGGAAATAATAAAATGGGAGGTTGATGATGTTTGAGAGAAGATTGGAGACATTTGACTGTTGTCTAACAAGAAAACAATGTTCGAAAGGTGAAGCAGCAAGATACGGACGACTAGGAGGATCCACCACTTGTTCTTGAGCAAGATAAAGACATCACTTGCAAAAAGAAGAAAATACAACACTCTGAAGAGTGGAAAATAGAGAAAAAAACATCCAAAACACAAAAACAATAATTAAAAACCCCAAAAACAGAAAATACAACAAATATATATTCTCCCTAAATGAAAATAAGTTTAATTAGGCTTCTATTAATAAAAATAAAATAATAAAAAAGAGCTGGTGATAGAAAACCAGAGTGGGAAAACGAGCAAAAGCCATACTGAGACGGAATCCCACCAGGTTCCTGCGTACGTGATAAATTTTGAGCTTATTCAGTGAGAGCAGGATTAGCTCCCGTGTCATCATCTCTTGCGCCAGTAATGTCGTAGATAAATTCTTTGGAATAAGGGAGGCATTTAGCTCACATTAAAATTCTATAGTAAGGATAAAGATGATAAATCATATGTAGTGAGACAATGGGTATAAACGTTGCTTAATGCAACTTCTAGTATTCTTTCCAATAGCAACAGGAAGATCAACATCTTTTCTAGCAGGAAGATCATAACATACTATATCTTCATTAATAGCATACGGGATAGAATTTTAAACTTGTGTCAGGTCAACTACAGCCCTCTTCCATGAGTACATGGAAAAGAATCTAATAGCACTAAATTTTGGTGATTTTTTTGTCAAAAAGAGCAGACACAAGTAGAGAAACAAACTCAAGTGTTTTTTTTATATTCCATCCTAGGAAAATTTAAGTGATGTTGGGATCACTTTGAGCAGAAAGATATTAGATAGAAGGGAGTAAGGATTATGATGTGATCACATTCAGGGGAGATTTTGCACTCGTGATTTTTTTTGAATATTCATTTTCCAAGAGTAAAATCTACCGATAAAGATAAAATTGAACTTATGCGTATTTTGCAAACAACATAGAACATCAACTAATTTTTAAAATTTTCTAGAAAGGGTGAGATAGCAACATTTCTAAATGTTTTGTGTAAAAGAGTAGCTAAAAAATACACAAATAGAAGACCATGGTCCAATTTTCCCTCTATATTGATTGTGAAAGTGAACAAAAGAGGTGTATCTAAATATTCTATATATAAGGCTATTGGAAGGTTAGTCACATTTATAGAATTGGGCAAGAAAAGCCATCGAAATTTATATTCTAGATTTCATGAAGGTAGTTTATCTATCATGCAAATTGCAGTGAAAACATGTTACCCTAAAACATTTTAGAAATATTCCCTTGAAATAGAAATTTGTAGTGGTATTAAGTAAATGGCAAATTGTATTTTTAACAACCCCGTTTTGCTGTGTTGAGTAAAACCCACATGACAAAAGAATAATTTCTTATTACTGTAATCATTTACATTATCAAACTTTAAATTTTAATTTTGATTTCATGTTTATTTTAGTCCTTAAATGAATAGCAAGAATGAAACTATTCACAGCAAATTTTTGTTTGATCAAGAATTAACATGTGACTCTAGTACAAACACTAATAAGAGAAATAAACCAGCAAGCTCCTTAAAAATTTGGAATAATGGATAGTCCACAGATATCACTATATGATGGGGATACTAATAAGAGATTTCAAGAGTTGTTAGGCATAGTGGTAGAAGATTTAAGGTTAGTGGAAGGCTAAGAAAAAAATTACTAGTTTAGGAAGGTTCAGTTGTTGTGATGGTTGTAATGGTTTAAGAATTTGGAAACTTGGTGGGGATTTAGGAGAAACATAAATAAGAGAAAAATACAAATTTTAAGGTGTATAAAAAATAATTATGGTTGATTCGAAAATCAATCTAAAAAATGGCAGCACCACCTTCTTATATTCTCAAGNTGAAAAGAATCTAATAGCACTAAATTTTGGTGAATTTTTTGTCAAAAAAAGCGGACACAGGTAGAGAAACAAACTCAAGTATTTAAGTGATGTTGGGATCACTTTGAGCAGAAAGATATTAGATAGAAGGGAGAAAGGATTATGATGGGATCACATTCAGGGGAGATTTTGCACTCGTGATTTTTTTGAATATTCATTTTCCAAGAGTAAAATCTACCGATACAGATAAAATTGAACTTATGTGTATTTTGTAAACAATATAGAACATCAACTAATTTGTAAAATTTTCTAGAAAGGGTGAGATAGCAACATTTCTATATGTTTTGTGTAAAAGAGTAGCTAAAAAATACACAAATAGAAGATCATGGTCCAATTTTCCCTCTATATTGATTGTGAAAGTGAACAAAAGAGGTGTATCTAAATATTCTATATATAAGGCTATTGGAAAGTTAGTTACATTCATAGAATTGGGCAAGAAACGCCATCGAAATTTATATTCTAGATTTCATGAAGGTAGTTTATTAATCATGCAAATTGCAGTGAAAACAAGTTACCCTAAGAGATTTTAGAAATATTCCATTGAAATAAAAATTTATAGTGGTATTAAGTAACTGACAAATTGTACTTTTAACAACCCTGTCTTTCTGTGTTGAGTAAAACCCAAATGACAAAAGAATAATCTCTTCTTACTGTAATCATTTACATTATCAAACTTTCAATTTTAATTTTGATTTCATTTTTATTTTAGTCCTTAAATGAATAGCAAGCATGAAACTATTCACAGCAAATTTTTGTTTGATCAAGAATTAACATGTGACTCTAGTACAAACACTAATAAGAGAAATAAACCAACAAGCTCTTTAAAAATTTGGAATAATGGATAGTCCACAGATATCACTTAATAAGAGATTTCAAGAGTTGTTAGCCATAGTGGTAGAAGATTTAAGGTTAGTGGAAGGCTAAGAAAAAAATTACTAGTTTAGGAAGGTTCAGTTGTTGTGATGGTTGTAATGGTTTAAAAATTTGGAAACTTGGTGGGGATTTAGGAGAAACATAAATAAGAGAAAAATATAAATTTTAAGGTTTATAAAAAATAAATATGGTTGATTCGAAAATCAATCTAAAAAATGGCAGCACCACCTTCTTATATTCTCAAGCTTTTTACAAGATATGAAGATTAGTTTTCAATATATTATGTTATAAGGAAACATGGCAGGCCTAGTTCCAATCATATTTCAAAAAAAAAAAAATAAAATAAAAAATCTTATAAAAAATAAGAAAATCTAATAAGGAAATATACAAAAATCCCACCTTAAAAATCATATTCATTGACTATAATTTCAACACCCTTCAAGATTTTTTAATGTCTCAAAACAACTGACAACAATCAAATTTTGAAGAACTCAAATAAATATTTTATTGTTAATTTTGAATTTTTATTTTGAGCTAATTTACATGTTTAAAATTGTTAATACTTATAATATTCCCTCCAAATAATATTTGGTGGGCCGCCATATTACTAAAACAAAAATAAAATAAAATAAAATTAATTGTCCTGATAATCAACCTTTAAAATTAATATGGTGAGAGACCTTGTTAATTGTACTATAACAACTCTCGTTCAGTTGATGAACTCTACTTTGCATAGTTAAAGATGTTTTAGTTAAGTACGAGGGACAATTCNTAAAATAAAAATAAAAATAAAAAAAATAAAAAAACTTGTAAAAAATAAGAAAATCTAATAAGAAAATATACAAAAATCCCACCTTAAAAATCATATTCATTGGCTATAATTTCAACACCCTTCAAGATTTTTTAATGTCTCAAAACAACTGACAACAATCAAATTTTGAAGGACTCAAATAAATATTTTGTTGTTAATTTTGAATTTTTATTTTGAGCTAATTTACATGTTTAAATTTGTTAATACTTATAATATTCCTTCCAAATAATATTTGGTGGGCCTCCATATTACTAAAACAAAAATTAAATTAAATTAAATTAATTGTCCTGATAATCAACCTTTAAAATTAATATGGTGAGAGACCTTGTTAATTGTACTATATCAACTCCCATTCAGTTGATGAACTCTACTTTGCATAGTTAAAGATGTTTTAGTTAAGTACGATGTATAGGTTGAGAATCAATAGCCTTAAGGATATTCATTAGTTTTGAATCTTAACTTAACCATCTAAAATTTATTCCAAAACCTTATTTAGCACAGAAGAAAAGAAGGAAAAAAAAGAGCATAAAAGAAATATAAAGAGTGAAATCCACCCAAAAGCTCAATGGTAGAAAATTTTGTGGCTGGACTATAACAGTCATTTTTCCCTTTTTTTATACCCCTCCCCACAACTCCTTATTTATAGATAGAGATCAGGGCTTGAGAATTGCAGGACTTACTATATATTGTGCTATAAATATAAAAAGTGGAAAGTGGGACATGTTCCACGCTCACCGTACCTTTTAAGATGTTGAATCCAAATTTGTCATATGAAGCATGCTCAATGATTGAAGCAGTAGGGACTCAAGGAAGAAATGGAGAGAAAAAGAGAAAGAAATACAAGAGCACAAAGACTTATCCTGCAGAGGCAATGTGGGCATTCTTGGGTTTTATAACTCATTTTATATACTGTAACTGAAAAATTACAAGAAAGAAGGGGAAAGATCTTCTTACAAGTATGGGTTTAGAGAGATAAGCTAAAAAACCCTTTCTACATGTTATGAACCACTATTTATAGAAGAGAGAGGGTTACAAAGTGAAAAATTATATAAATGCCACACCTCTAATATAGGGTTACAGAACATTATTGTCTTTTATTGCATTTTTTTCATATTCGTAACTAACTTTGGCATCTTTTAAGACCCGTCAACTGGCAGTCCTTGGTCGGTCGACCGTGCTAGTGTCGGTCTGCTAATTTGTCTAGATACCAGTCGGTCTTCGCTCTAGGAATTCAATCAGCTTAGGATGTGGTATCTGGTCGGCCCTAGTATGGTCGATTGATTTGTTTGTTCCTTGGTGATCTTTGGGAGGAAGTGTTCAAAAAAATTCGCGTTGATACTTATGAGATTAGTGTGAATACTAGACCTTTGATCAGTCGTTGAGATGAATGTTTGTTTTCAGCCGTTCTAGGTGGCCCTTCGATGGGTCGCAGCTCTTCGGGCGGTTGGCAGTTCTTCAGCTAGTTAGCTTTATGTGTACTTGTGATTTTTTGTTAGAGAAATATTCTTTAATTCCCTATTTTGTTCCGGACTGTCAGATTGTCTCAAGATTTATGCAGGTCATTTTTGGGTGTACAATACCAAACATTTTTTTAAAGCTATAACACCTCCAAGATTTACTATAAACGGATTAACAAAATTTATTAAATTGCCCAAAACAATTTTAGGGAGATGCTCGAGTTAAGCTAATAAACAGACGATAAACCAATTTCTGGTTCTCTATTTCCATTTTTTTCAATAGAAAAGGCAATGGATTAAGGAACATGTTCATTTTTTGCTAACCTGCAACTTGCCATCCTCGGAAGAATACGCGCTCAAACTCGAGGGCAAGAAATGAAGGATCAGTGTACCAGGAGCTGGGTGGTGTTATGGCTTCTGAAAGCGAGATGGTCGGATCAAATTCCTGCAACATTTGGCGGACATCACCAGCGGCGAAAGCCCCACCACCGCCAATCTTCTCTGCGTTGAACGATAGCGTTGAACGAGAGCTGCATACGGGCGAGATTCGAAGATGCCGCCAGGGAGAAGTGGAATGGAAGCGCCAGTCTACAGTTCTGGGAACACTTCCAAGAGAACGCAGAAAGAGAGCCTCGCCAAAAGACATGGTTAAAAGATGAGTCACTCGCCATCAAGGAAGTCGATATACAGGCTTAAGAGAAGTTGGGTGGTGGTCCCACGCAAAGCCACAAAGGGTGTGTGAAGTGCATTAGTGATGTGCATTAGCAAAGCCATGAAACAAGTGCATTAGCCAAAATGAGATTGAAGATATCTTCGGAGAAGTTCATGTTAGGGAGTGTGAATGTCATTCAATAGGAAAAGTGCTCGCCCACTATATTTAAGCATAAGAATATTTTTGCCTAAACTTGTTAAAAGATGTAGAAGGGTATTCCCGAAGGTGCCTGCAATTTCAAAATGTATTCTCCTATGACATTAACTAGCCCAAAAGGTTTATCTGATAATCAGTATCTGGTCTCTCTCTATGGGAGCTCAACATCCTCAAACCTTTTCTCCCATCAAAGCGACAACACAAGTTTCTACTAGTGGTCTTCGACTATTTCTCTAAATGGATAGAATCGAAGCTCATCGCCCACATAACAATAGAAATAGTAAAAAATGTTATCTAGAATGATTTGATTTGTCGATACAGACACCCACTCGTTATCATCACGGACAACAAAACTCAATTTGTTGATAAATGAGTCTAAGATTTCTATAAAACTAAGAAAAGTAACTTCAAGTTCTTCTTTTATGCATCATCCCCAAAACAACGGACAGGCCAAGGCCACCAACAAAGTTATCATAAACCTGTTAAGGAAAATAATAGGAGCAAAGGTAAAGTGGGCAGATTTGATCCCCTCGGTATTATAGGTAATCTGAACCACGCCATCTCCAAACTTCGTTCATGCTTTATCATGGAATGGAAGTCATACTACTGGTCAAAAATAAAAAATATAGTCAGAGTGTGGTCCCAGCCTTAACCTTCGATGAGGAAAACTTGGAGAAATCGCATGAAACAAATAATGAAAGGATAATGCTTGCTTTAGACCTAGTAGAGGAAAACCAAGCTAATGCGGCTCTTCGATAAGGAAAAGTTGAACTGAGGATAGCCAAATACTTCCATAAAAACTTTTTGTAAAGAGATGTTTGCTCCCAGAGACTTGGTATTAAAGAAAGCCGGCCTCATTGTAAGAGGACAAGCAGTTGGAAAACTAGATTTGACCTGGAACGGTCCCTACATCATCCACCAGAAGGCTAAACCTCGAGTGTACAAACTAATAACCTTTGCAGAAAATGAGGTACCTCGAACTTGGAGTGGCAATGATTTCAAGATTTTTTTTCCTTAAATCTATGAAGAAAAATTTATAGCTTTGTATTTTGAGCTTTATAAATAAGAAGATTTGCTTTCCATTATCTCTTTCCATCATAATCTTCAAAGTGCCTAACATTATAAATAAAATGTCTTGTGATTTTGAAAATCATTGTTGTCACAGATCAAATAACAAAAAGAAAAAAAACTTCGAGCCTTCTAAGTTAAGGAACTAATGTTCTAGAAAGACAACAAACCCAATAAATAATCAACATCTGACAACGACAAGCTACACTAGAGATGAATAATAATCATCAGCTGCTTTTAGGATGTTTTAGCACCTGGTAGCGACAAGCTTCATAAGGGGTGTGAAACAATCATTCACGACCTTATAATAATCTAAGAGCTGGCAGTGTCAAGCTCTGCGAAGGTTGTAAGATGATAAATCACCCAGCAGAGACAAGCTCTCAAGGGGAGTATAATGTCTGTAGGTGGCTCTTAGGACGTTTCGATACTCAGAAGTGACAAGCTCCATGAGGGGTGTGAAACATTGTCTGCGACCCTTATAATAATCTAACATCCAACAACAACAAGTTCCGTGAAGGGTGTAAGACGATCAATCATCCAAAAACTACAAGCTTTGTGAGGGGTCTATAATGATTGTAAGCAGCTCTTAGGACATTTTCAACACTCGAAAGCCACAAGCTCTGCAAGGGGTGTTAAACGATCACCTTTGGCCATGAGGATAACTAGCCACGTGACAATGAAAAGCTCCACGAGGGTGCATAACAATCATCCTTCATTCCAAACTAATTGAATTCAATAAGGTGCATATTTACCGCCAACAATTCATACAAATGGTTGATAACATGACTTAAAGATAGTTAAAGAATGATACAGTGCAAGAAATAAAAACTCCAGCTTTTAAAAAGAAAAATATCCTTGTATTACTTTAAAGTTTGATTACAAAGTATTCTTTCTTACAACACTGACAAAAAACAAATCTCCTTATTTTTTGTTTCGATGCTAGGCATTCAAAGATTACTCTCTCATCTTTGGGACCCTACCCTCTAACTTTTTCTGCTCCCTTGGGCAACCAAGTTTTATGCTCGCTAGTATTATTCCTCATCTTAAGGATGTGAAAGGAGTGTGCCAAATTCTTCCTTATTCAGTCATTTAGGGTCAACCAGTTTATGCTTCACAAACCTTTCAATGACGATTGAAGTGTCGACCTTAATCTAAGGGGAGAGACCCTCAACGTGCTCCTCCCATGTAATTATCAAGAATACTTTTTCCTTCAGCTTCCTTTTTCCCCTTGAGAAGAGCTGCCAATTGATCCTCATACTTGACCCAACCTGCAATTACACAATTATATTAGTTTTGAAATATGACCAAAAGCTTGACCCAATTTATATTAAGTGTCTATTGTGCATAATTAAATATTATATAAAGTTGATAAACTAGTTTACACACTAAGGTACTATGCAAGTATATGTATCATTTCAAGTAATATAGGGCTCTAATGGAGTCCTAAGTATAAATCCCATAGGGATAGGTAAAAATCTTATAGGATGACTTTAATAAAACCAACTTTAAAATGTATTCAACTTATAGAGGAAATGATAAAAATTTTTGGTATATTTCCTAATCCTACAGACTTAAAGGAATGTTAAGTGTGCTAAGAAAATACAAAATGTAAATGCAAGACAATCTAAAAAGGCTAAAATGTAATGTTACCACTACAAAATTCTAAACTTATAATGTATAGAAGAGTTCAAATATTCATAAAACATCTTTTCTATTGCAATGAGTTTATGCTCGCTAGTATTATTCCCTATCTTTAGGATATGAAAGGAGTGTGCCAAATTCTTCCTTATTTAGCCATTTCGGGTCAACCAGTTTATGCTTCACAAACCTTTCAATGACGATTGAAATGTCGACCTCAATCTATGGGGAGAGACTCTCAACGTGCTTGACCGACTTTTTTTGTAATCAACAAATACAAGAATTTGATGATGCTACTAGAAGATTTAATTTCCAGCAACGGTGTCCAAAGACTTGATCTCGACTTTATAGATGTGTCTGATTTGGTTAAGATGTATAATTGTAATATTCAATAATATTAAAATCGAATTTGTCAACGCAAGTATATGTATCGCTCAAGTAATATAGGGCTCTAATGGAGTCCTATTGTCAACGCAAGTATACATATCGCTCAAGTAATATAGGGCTCTAATGGAGTCCTAGATATCGAACAAGTATATGTATCGCTCAAGTAATATAGGGCTCTAATGGAGTCCTAGATATCGATCCCACAGCAAGTATATGTATCACTCAAGTAATATAGGGCTCCAATAGAGTCCTAGATATCGATCCCATAGGGAGTAACTTTAGAACTACGAACTAAGATTTTAGAAAAGCAAATCTTAGATATCGATGTCAACACAAGTATACATATTGCTCAAGTAATATAGGGCTCTAATGGAGTCCTAGATATCGATCCCACAGGAGGTAGTTTAGAATTATGGACTAAGACCTTAGAAAAGCAATACTTTAATCACAACAACGACGTTTAATTTGCTTATCTGTCACTAATAGGCGGTTTAGAACTAGAACCAGGGCTCTAATGGAGTCCTAGATATCGATCCCACAGGGAGTGGTTTAGAACTGCGAACTAAGATTTTAGAAAAGCAATACTTTAATCACAACAATGACGTTCAATTTGCTTATTTGTCATTAATAGGCAATTGAAATAAATAGATAATTTTAATAAATAATAAATAACTAATTATATAAAGTAGGGTTTAATTGTGATATTCAATATATAAGAAAGCATCATTCTCCTTGTCAAGTATAGTGAAATGATCTAATGTGAGTTCAATACGAAAAAACATCATTCTCCTTGTCAAGAAATTATAGCTAATGAGGTTTTTAATGTGATATTCAATATATAAGAAAGCATCTTTCTCCTTGTCAAGAAATTATAGTGAAGTTCAAATGTGATATTCAATATATAAGAAAACATCATTCTCCTTGTCAAGAAATTATAGTGAATGGAGGTTTAATTTGTGATATTCAATATCTAAGAAAGCATCCTTCTCCTTGTCAAGAAATTATATTGAATGGATTGAGGTTTTTAATGTGATATTCAATATATAAGAAAACATCCTTCTCCTTGTCAAGAAATTATAGTGAATGGATAATGAATTAGTTCAATTTATATTGTGCTAAATAGGAGCATACATATTCTTTATCCTTCGGTCCAAGCATAAAGAACATTGACTAATCCTATGCTTGGTTACTTATTCTAAGGCTTGGCTGGGAGGATACCGGCTCTCACTTCGGAGCTCCCACGTTCCCCTTACCTGAGGGCTAACATCTACACATCAGCACCCAAACGATAGGACCGAATTGGGGATTTTAGTTTGTCACTCTAAAATCTCCAATTCTACGCCCGATAATTTTATTTCCATATTTATTTGCACCCAAATCTGAGGGCTAACATCTACACTTCAGCACCCAAACAATAGGACCGAATTGGGGATTTTAGTCTCTCACTCTAAAATCTCCAATTATACGCCCGATAATATTATTTCCCTATTTATTTGCACCCAACTTCCCACTCTAAAATACAATTCTACGCCCGATAATAATATTTCCCTATTTATTTGCACCCAACTTCTACTCTAAAATCTCCAATTCTTCCTCTGATAATAATATTTCCTTATTTATTTGCACCCAACTTTTAAGGGCTTTGACCTCCCTGAATCTTGGATGTAACATTCACTTTAGTTGTAAAACTCAACATTTTTTAACAAATCAATTGGCTGGATTGAAAGTAAATTAAGATCTAAGTGAAAAATCATCACAATTTCTTAAACATTTTCATGGCTTCACCAATTCAAATCACCATTTCACAGTCGAGACAAGGAGAAAGACAGAGAAAACTACTCAGAACTCATGGGGAAAACACAACAAAACTTGAAATTCATATATAAAATTAAAGTCATACAAACTACAACAATAAATAAACTTATCTTTAATATCCAATATAAATTTAAATTCATACAAACTACAATAAGTAAATAACTTATCTCTAATTTCTCCCTAAGAACACTCCTTGAAGTTCCTCTGAATCTCTTCCTTTCTTTACAACACACATAATTCCTCTTCGAAGTAGCAAGGGAGAAGAAATCTCTCACTTTCTCTCCACTCTTACAATTTCTCGAAGAATTCCTCACAATTATACAAAAAAATCTCTCACTTTCCCTCCACTCTTACAATCTCTCAAAGAATTCCTCACAATCTAACCTCCTCCACTCTTACAATCTCTCGAAGAATTCCTCACATTTGTTACACTCTATTGGAAATTCTATACACTAATGAAACCTCTCTAACCTCCAAATCTTTAGACTCTTCTTAATTTTCAGCCAAAATCTTTTTTTAAAGTTGTGGACGAGCTTTCCCAAGAGTTGCCTAAGCATCCCTTCAAAATTTGGCTTTATCCAAAGCTTGAGTAAGCATAACCGTCGATCTCGCCGTCGGCGGACTTCTGAAGAATTTTATCCTGTAGTCTCCGGAAAAACTCACCGTCAGCGGGGTCAAGGGCGCTGTCGGCGGCCGAGTTCAAATCTCCACATTTTGGCCCTTTTCGCTCCAAATTCACTCATTTTGCATCTTTTTGCTCCAATTACCCTAATTCATCATTCCTACAACAAAACATCAAAAGTACATTTCTTTAAAGTGTAATATCATTAAAAATAGTATAAAATAGGTATGAAAATCTCAACATATTTTCCTTTGGTCAAAATCCCCCAAACTTAACTATTACTTGTCCTCAAGTAATTTTAGTACTATATAAAAGTTATGATCTACCGCAGTAAAGTTTTAATTTAGAAATACTATAAGTTTTACTTAAATAAATAACATAGTGAGATTTTCAGAAAGAAATCAAGTAATTGAATTAACTTTGTAGCCACAAGATTATCTAGTCATCAAGTTTAAGAGTTCTAGTCTTCTATTTATTTTAAAAATGACTATATGTTGTAATATTAAGTCACTTAGAATATCCAAAAGATAGGAACTTCATGAGAACTCTACTAGTAAAAGACCTATTCCATAAATATAAGTTCAGGAATGTATTTAAGTTTTCATTTTAGGTAGGTCCAGTGACGCCAATTTTTGATTAGGCATATCCTCAACCTTCTCCTCACTTTTATAATTTTTTTCTTTCTTTTTTCTTGTTCATTTGGATTTTTTTCAATCCTATATATTTTTCTTTTCATTTCAGGGATTTTTTTCCATCCTTTCTTTTTCCTTTTTCAAGTGAGGATTACTATATCTGGATAGCCTTTAATGATTTTGCTCGCCTTTCTTTCCCTAAATTTGAAACTCAAAGCATTCCTTTACCTTATAAACATTTCATAGTTTTTATTTTCAAGTGAGGATTACTATATCTGGATAGCCTTTAATGATTTTGAACTTCACTTTTCTTTTCCTAAATTTGAAACTCAAAACATTTCATTATCTTATAAATATTTCATAGCTTTTACATCATTGAGCCTCAATCTTTTCTTCTCAAATGAACTAAATTTGAAACTCAAAGCATTCCTTTACCTTATAAATATTCATAGTTTTTACATCATTGAGATTGAAACTCAAAGCATTCCTTTACCTTATAAATATTTCATAGCTTTCACATCATTGAATCCCAAGATTACTATATCTGGATAGCCTTTAATGATTTTGAACATCACCTTTCTTTCCCTAAATTTGAAATATATCTGGATAGCCTTAATAATTTTGAACTTCACTTTTCTTTCCCTAAATTTGAAACTCAACACTCCTTTACCTTATAGATATTTCATAGTTTTTACATCATTGAGCCCCAATCTTTTCTTCTAATTCCTTTACCTTATAAATATTTCATAGCTTTTACATCATTTAGCCCCAATCTTTTCTTCTCACAAATGATTTTTCAGATTCTTACATTTCATAGTTTTTACATCATTGAGCCCCAATCTTTTCTTCTCAAATGAATTCCCAGATTCTTAAACATAGCCTTTACATCATTGAGCCGCAATCTTTTCTTCTCAAATGAATTTCCAGATTCTTAATACTTCAATGAACTTCACCTTTCTTTCCCTAAATTTGAAACTCAAAGCATTCCTTTACCTTATAAATATTTCAAGTTTTTACATCATTGAGCCCCAATCTTTTCTTCTCAAATGAATTTCCAGACTCTTAATACTTCGTTTTTTACATTATTAAGCTCCAATCTTTTCTTCTTAAATGAATTTCCAGATTCTTAGTACTTGAAAATATAGTTTCCTTTACTTTGAATAGTTAACTATAATCTTATTCTCTTATACTAAATATCTTAAGTTACAAAAATTAATTTTCATTACAGAAATATTCCTTTAAATCTACCATAATATTTAAATGGTTACAAAAATATAGTTATCTGAATTAAATTCACTACATAAAATCATATAAATAATTTTTGAAAATATTGAAATAGAGGATTTGAATTAAATTCACTACATAAAATCATATTAATAATTTTTGAAAATATTGAAATAGAGGACATTAATAGTTAATCTTTTTCTTCCCTCTCCCAAACTTACATTTTTAAATATGAATTAATACAGGTGGAAAGAAAAACTATAAAAATAAATCATACCTCAGTATTGTAGGCATTTTCATCATTTTGAATTTTCTGCAGGCCTTCTCAAATTTTTGCTTCACCTGTTCTGTAATATTAGGAGCTTTCTACACATATAAATCATTAGAGAAATTTCTGGGTAAAGAAATTTTGAAATAAGTATAAAACTAAAACAAGCACAACATTTCGTAACACAAACACAAAACTAAAGAATTAAAATTAAAATGCGGAATAAAAATTACATTACAATCCACAATTCTACTTAATATCTATTAAACTACACATGCACATTTAACTATAACACTAACTTTATAAAAAAAATTAAAATTATCCAATTAAAACGTAATACTAAAAATGAAAGTCCAAATACATAAACATCCATTTCTATTACAATAAAGATTACATAAAATAAAAATACAAACATAAGTACATCAATTTCATTCAATCTCAAAATCCCAACCTATATCTTCATCGCCTTGATCAGCAGGTGGATTAGGATAATATTGAGTATATCGAGGGCACCCAGGAAAAGTAACATCAGGATCACCTCTGTAGTGTCGGGCCTAAGCTTCATAATAGGCTACCTCAAAATTTGAATGCCTCTGCAGGTATTCACTATAATAGTCGTGTCGACGTTGTAAACCTCCAATCCTTTCATTTATCAATTCTATGCTCTTTCGCTGCATGGTCAACTCATTCATCAAATCAGAGAGGGTAGGGGAACTAGAAGGTGGAAGGTCATAACTTGTAGAGGGAATATCTCTACTAGTAGAAGGTTCTTGACTTCTACTCCCAGTTCTCCATTTCTCATGAGATTCATAAGTCTTAAAATTAACTTTACTAATGGGTTTCATAGGATAACCCCATTCTTCATCTCCAAATTCTACTCCAGAAAGTTTACAAATTGTATAAATAAGTCCAGGATGTGGTCTCACTCCTTGCCGTAGTCAATATATTCTTAAGAATTATTCTCCCCACATTTATAGTTCTTAGAATAGCTCTATCTTTAGTTACCTCACTATGGTGATAGGTCGGTAACAGAGTAGAGGAAATGAAATAGTGCCACGCCTTAGAGGTGGCATTCAACATGGAAGACTCACTATGGTGATAAGTCAGTAACAGAGTAGAGGAAATAAAATAGTGTCACGCTTTAGAGGTGGCATTTAACATGGAAGCATAAAAATTATCGTTCTCGTTGCTTAATCTTTCTGTTCCTTTCACATCAATGAGAAAGTTGATCACATCATTAAGGGGATCTTCCATTGTACTAAGGGATTCATAGTGGCAGCTATAAGAGTCTGGGACTTCGTAAAAAGTGTTGATGCGGGCATCAGTAAACTCAATAGGAAATCCACGCACTTGAACGATTCCATCTTCAGAATAGATCACATTGGCGTAGAACTCCTTCACAACATTGGCACCAACTTTATTGGTGGTGTAACAAAATTTTTCCCACCTCCGCTCGACAATACTCATTTGATTTCTCCTCTCAGACTTTTAAAAACTCGATCTTGTATGCACTTCTTTTCTTTAAATATGGAAGTAAATCTTGTTTGAGCCATCGCATTGATGAAGCAAAACTCGTCGAACTCAACTCTTCTCTTTTGTTGTACAACCATTTCAATCTAATCAAATTATAGAAAAATTCAAAAAATTACTTCAAATATGGAAATCATGGCTTCCAATAGTAATTCTAAGAGTTCAACATTAAGATCCATGAATTTCTTCCTAAGTTTTCTTCACATTCTCAAAATATTCTGATCTCCTCAATGTGGAAGAAATTCATGGTGGAAATAAAATATTTTTAGCTTTGAGTGAAGCTCTTACCTAAAGATGATCAAATCCGGTGTCAAAAAGCCTTGAAATTGCCTCCCAATCCAAGATCTCTCAAGCCCTAGGTCGAAAATTGTGTTTTTAGGAGGAAGGGGATGATGAATAGTGGCAGTTGGCTGGTCAAAATCACGGTTAAAGGTATTTTTAGGAGGAAGGGGATGTGGTGGCGGTTGACTGGTCAAAATCGTGGTTAAAGGTGTTTTTCGTGAGCTCGCCGTTGGTGGGGTCGATGGCCCCGTCGGCGTGCTCTATTGTAATTAAATTCTAAGTCTCGGGAAAATCTCGCCGTCGGCGGCGTGGAGGGAGTCGTCGGCAGGCTCTATTGATTTTGTCCAAATTCAAGATTTTTGCGATTTTGATCAATTCCAAGCCTAAACGACATCCGTTTAATCATTATAGACATAATTTTAAGTGACTAAATGATGTACTTAGCACATATAAATTTTCACAAAACAAAACATCACATTTATATATAAATTCCAAGGGGTACAATGTATGTTACATAACACACCTAAGTTTGGAATTTTCACAACCTCAATACATTAATTCAGCGTCACAATCCAAGCCACAATACTCAAAATGCTGAAAACAAAACATCCTATGCTTAGTCTCAACTATATAGAGATCTAAAAGCATAATTCTAAAGCAAAGAAAATACAAAGTTCAAATCAAAATACATAGATAGACAGATAGGTAGTAATATAAATCTAGTAATCTTCAGACTCGGTACTCGATTCTCCTCTGAGATCACCCATTGATTGCACATGAAAGAAGAGGTTGTAGAAGGATCGGAATGGAAATTCTTCAGTAGAATCCTCCTCTATCAATTTCATCCTCCTCATCAGTCGTATCAAGCTATCTTATAAATGTCCAGAGTGCTCGAAATGTTCCTTCATCCTCCAGTTTAGATGATCAAAGAAATTGGAGATATTATTAATCGCATTCATGACATTTTGTACCTCCTTTTCTAATTTCTTGATTCATCGAAGGATCACAAGAGACTTATCAGGGACTAAGGGTTGAACTGGTAGTGAATTCTGAGACGCTTAATCTACTATAATCGCCATGTCATTTTCATCTTCAAAAACTGGGAATCTTTCAGTTGGATCCAAAGGCTTCCAAGGTAGAAGTACCTTTTCCCAAATTTCATTCTCAGTTGGATCCAAAGGCTTCCAAGGTAGCAGTACCTTTTCCCAATTTTCATAGGACACTTGCTGCAAACTGAGAAAATTGTGGAGGGGTGGTCAAGCCCATAAGTTGATCCACGAACGATCGGGCCCAAAACTGACTTCACAATTATAGATCCAATATTGATCGGCAGTCCCCTTTGGATGCAATAATTCAAAATGGCACTTTCTTTAGAAACATTACCGATCTTCATTGTCGGTAACAGTTTCACAGAAATAAAAAAGTGCCAATGTTTCAAAACGGGATTCATGAGTGTTGCAGAAATACTAACATACTTGTTTTCTCTTGTTTCCTAGTCGTCAGTTTCGTCCGTTAAATATTGGTAAATCTCATTCATTTGGTTTCTCGTTGGGATGAAATTGGAATAGTGGCAGACAAGAACATTTTCTATCATTTATAATTCATTGATTCCTGCAGAAGTGAAAGTGATCCATCTTCCTCGCACATAAACAACTCCTTGGTTGATTCTATGCAAATTTGCATAAAATTCTTTCACCACAGGAACCACCACGGGGCAGTAGTGTAGCACATCACTTCCCATCTTCATTGCACTATCGTTTCTTCAATATCTATTGTAGGATTATTCAATCCACAATTCACAAATCCTCCTTCTTTGATTAATCTTTTCTTCGTCAGCAACTTGTTGAAGATTCGCTGCGGTTCCGCACTAATAAACTTTCGCTGATTGAAAACTTGCATTCTGGGATTATCAGGGGAATTGGACGCCATAAGAATGAAATTGGTGGGGTTTTACTTCATTTTTGGAGGAAAAATATGAACTAGAAATCAAATTTTTGAGTTTAAAAAGACAATTCCCGCCCAAAAACTGCCAAAAACCACCATTTGAACCCACATAACCGTCAATTCTTCGGTCTCGCCGTCGGTGGGGTCGATGGCTCCATCGGTGAGCCTCTGTATTAATTTTGTCTGGAATCTCGGGAAAAACCCGCCATCGGTGCCCAAGGAAAAATTTGCACAATTTCTCTCTGGTCCGAATGCGTTCCAATTTTTTTTCATGGATCCATTTTTTAAGATGTTTCAAGGGTAAATAAGAGTAGTAGAGTTCAATACTACCACAAACTAATAATAATTTTAAATAAATACTACTATAATCGAGATAAAAATAACGATAAAAATGGGTTGCCTCCCATAAAGCGCTTGGTTTAACGTCGTCAGCCCGACCTATTCAGGTGTCATAATTGACCGATCATTAAAACCTCTTTAAAATTTGGTCTTTTACCCTCATAATATGGTTTTAATATATGTCCATCATTAAAACCTCTTTAAAATTTGGTCTTTTACCCTCATAATATGGTTTTAATTTGTGTCCCAGTTGACTGATTATTAAAACCTCTTTAAAATTTGGTCTTTTACCCTCAAAATACGGCTTTAATCTGTGTCCATTCATTTAAATCTTTTCGTTTTCTGATCTTCAATTTCAATAGCTCTGTAAGTATAAACTTGAGTCACAGTAAATGACCCTAACCAATGAGACTTCAATTTCCTAGATTTCAACAGCTCCGTAAGTATAAACTTGAGTCATAGTAAAGGGTCCTAACTAACGAGACTTCAATTTATCTGATCTTCAATTTCAACAGCTCCGTAATTATAAACTTGAGTCATAATAAAGGGTCCTAACCAACGAGACTTCAATTTTCCAAGAAATAACTTCAGCCTAGTGTTGTAAAGCAAAACTTCATGTCCTGGTTCAAAGTTCTTTTGGTTAATCTTCCGATCATGCCATAACTTTAATTTTTCCTTTGTATTGTAAAGCAAAACTTCTTGTCCTTGTTCAAAGTTCTTCTGGTTAATCTTCCGATCATGCCATAACTTTAGTTTCTCCTTATAAATTATTCAAAGTTCTTCTGGTTAATCTTCTGATCATGCCATAACTTTAGTTTCTCCTTATAAATTCGTCATAAGACTCATTTCTTAATTCTTCCAATTCATTTAATTGCAACATTCTCTTCTTACCAACATCTTTTAAATTATAATTGAATCCTTTAATCACTCAATATGTTTTATGCTCCAATTCTACTGGTAAGTGACAAGTCTTTCCAAAAATCAGTCCGTAAGGAGTCATTCCAGTAGGAGTTTTATAAGCAGTCCTGTAAGCCCATAATGCGGTATCCAATCTAGTGGACCAATCTATTCTACTAAGGTTTATAGTCTTTTCAAGTATTTGTTTAATCTCTCTATTAGAAACTTCAGCTAACCCACTGTTTTGAGGATGATAGGCAGTAGAGATTCTATGAATAATATTAAATTTTTCTGCCAATCTCTGAATGTACTTATTTCTAAAATGGGATCATCCATCAGTGATAATCATTCTAGGCATTTTGTATCTAGTGAAAATATTTTTCATTAAAAATCTTGAAATACTTTTAGCATCACAACGAGGTAAAGCTTGTGCTTCAATCCACTTAGAAATGTAGTCTACTGCAATTAATATATATAATTTCCCAAATGAAGGAATAAATGGTTCCATAAAATCTAATCCCCAAGCGTCAAAGATTTCAACTTCTAACAAGAAATTCAAAGGCATTTCATTTCTTTTAGATATATTTCCTACTCGTTGACATCGATCACAAGTTTTTATGTATCTATAAACATCTCTAAAGATGGTAGGCCAATAAAATCCAGCTTGTAAAATTTTATAAGCAGTTTTATCAATCCCAAAATGTCCTCCAAATTCAGAATCATGGCATTTCTGAATGATCAACTCAGTTTCTTCATAAGGCACACATCTCCTCATAATAAGATCCTTACATTTTTTATATAAATAAGGCTCATCCCAAAAATATGCTTTTGCATCATGAATAAATTTTCTTTATTGTTGCAATGTCAGCATAGGTGGCAAAATATCACTTACAATATAGTTAACAATAGCAGCATACCATGATATTTTCCACTCATTAATATTATAAAGTTGTTCATCAGGGAAACTGTCTGTAATTTCATTGTCAGTGTTAGATAATTCATGGTTTCCTATTCTTTACAAATGATCAGCAATTTGATTATCAGTTCCCTTTCTATCAATAACCACAAGATCAAATTCTCAACAGTATCCATCTAATCAACCTTAGTTTAGCATCCTTCTTTTGCATCAGATATTTAATAGCACAGTGATCAGTATGCACAATACATTTAGCTCCAATTAAATAAGATCTGAATTTATCTAAAGCATACACAATTGNATCCATCAGTGATAATCATTCTAGGCATTTTGTATCTAGTGAAAATATTTTTCATTAAAAATCTTGAAATACTTTTAGCATCACAACGAGGTAAAGCTTGTGCTTCAATCCACTTAGAAATGTAGTCTACTGCAATTAATATATATAATTTCCCAAATGAAGGAATAAATGGTTCCATAAAATCTAATCCCCAAGCGTCAAAGATTTCAACTTCTAACAAGAAATTCAAAGGCATTTCATTTCTTTTAGATATATTTCCTACTCGTTGACATCGATCACAAGTTTTTATGTATCTATAAACATCTCTAAAGATGGTAGGCCAATAAAATCCAGCTTGTAAAATTTTATAAGCAGTTTTATCAATCCCAAAATGTCCTCCAAATTCAGAATCATGGCATTTCTGAATGATCAACTCAGTTTCTTCATAAGGCACACATCTCCTCATAATAAGATCCTTACATTTTTTATATAAATAAGGCTCATCCCAAAAATATGCTTTTGCATCATGAATAAATTTTCTTTATTGTTGCAATGTCAGCATAGGTGGCAAAATATCACTTACAATATAGTTAACAATAGCAGCATACCATGATATTTTCCACTCATTAATATTATAAAGTTGTTCATCAGGGAAACTGTCTGTAATTTCATTGTCAGTGTTAGATAATTCATGGTTTCCTATTCTTTACAAATGATCAGCAATTTGATTATCAGTTCCCTTTCTATCAATAACCACAAGATCAAATTCTTGCATCAACAGTATCCATCTAATCAACCTTAGTTTAGCATCCTTCTTTTGCATCAGATATTTAATAGCACAGTGATCAGTATGCACAATACATTTAGCTCCAATTAAATAAGATCTGAATTTATCTAAAGCATACACAATTGCTAGTAAATCTTTTTCAGTAACAGTATAGTTAATTTGTGCATCATTAAGAGTTTTACTAGCGTAGTATATAACTTTAAAAATCTTTTCATACTTTTGTCCAAGAACAGTTCCAATAGCACAATCACTAGCATCACACATCAGTTCAATTGGTTTCTCCCAGTTAGGTGAAACTATAATAGGGGTGATTAATTTTTCCTTTAATAACTCAAAGCATTTAAACAGTTTTCAATAAATTCAAATTTTTTGTCCTTTTCTAAAAGTTGGCATAGAGGTTTAGTAATTTTTAAAAAATCTTTAATAAAATGCCTGTAAAATCCAACATGTCCAAGAAACCTCCTAACCTCTCTTACATTAGTAGGAGTTGTTAGTTTAGATATAACTTGAATTTTTGCAGGGTCTGCTTGCATACCATCTTCCAAAATTTTATGCCCTAACATAATTCCTCCTGCAACCATAAATCGACATTTCTCCCAATTCAGAACCTAATTATTTCTTTCGCATAACTCCAAAACTTTTTTAAGGTAATTTAAGCATGTGTCAAATGATGTTCCAAATACAAAGAAATCATCCATAAATACTTCCAATCCATCATCAATTAACGTACTAAATATGGACATTATATATCTCTGGAATGTTGCAGGTGCTTTACATAATCCGAAAGGCATTCTTCGAAAAGCAAAAGTTCCGAAAGAACTAGTAAATGTTATATTTTCTTGATCCTCAGGAGCAATAGGAATTTGATGATAACTGATATATCCATCTAAAAAACAAAAATATTTGTGCCCAACAAGTCTATCCATTATTTGATCTAAAAAGGGTAAAGGGTAGTGATCTTTCCTGGTGGCAGTGTTTAATTTTCTATAATCAATGCAAATACGCCACCCAGTAACTTGTCTGATAGTATTAATTCATTATTTTCTTTTGTTTCAACAGTCACTCCTCCTTTCTTAGGAGCACAATGAATTGGAGTTACCCACGCACTATCTGAAATAGGATATATAATTCCAGTATCTAATCATTTCAAAATTTCCTTCTTAACTACTTCTTTCATCATCAGATTTAATCTCCTTTGTGGATCAACTCTTGGTTTATATTGTTCATCTAATATAATTCTATGCATACAGATTGAAGGACTGATTCCCTTAATATCCGCTAAGGTCCAACCAAAATCTTTCTTATATCTTTTTAATGTATCAAACAGTCTTTGCTCTTGCAGATCATTTAATTCTGAAGATATAATAACAGGTAATGTAGATGAGTCTCC